>MJUU01045555.1:0-28209 GCA_002080025.1 Modiolus philippinarum
ATTCTGTGTCGTCAGCTAACACATCAACAACATCATCCTTTAATAGTATTTAGGCGTGAATTTTTTTCCTATGTTGGGTCATTTTCAGAATATGCTCAAATATTGTCAAAAAATGTTTATGGCGGTCTTTGGTATGTGTACTTATTAGAAATAAAATTAATATATTCCACACTTGTATGTTTTGTCAAAACCTGTCAAAACTGCATACAAGTGGCAAGTTCAGTGGCTGAATCTTTTATCTAAATGTACGAAAATATATTTGAATTGACTTTGTTCTGATAGTGTATATAACGGATGATCTCTTAAAGCAGTTTTCGAGAAGACTTCATGCATTCGCAAAATTAGTATGCTGAAGGAAATAAATCCACGGGTAAATGGCCATACTTCTTTGACACAGAAATCTCCGATTCTAACTCTGCATATGGCACGCGATATTTACCAAAACTAAGGTAAACCAAGATTATTACCGGAAAACCTGGTTTACCGGGTCGGTAATCCTGTGTTGGCATACAAAACCCCAATAATCGAACGGTAATTTGGGTTGCCAAAATTAGATACATGTTAATCTCCGCTTCTATGAGTTTTTATTGCTAAACACTTTACCGGTCCGTAAAGGATGTTTTCAGTGCTAATTTTACCAAGACCCCGGTGAACCAGAGTTATCGATCGGTTATCCTTGTTTACCTGCAAACAACCTCCATCAGTTTCCAAAATTAAGTACATGTTAATCTCCGCTTCTTGAGTTTTTATTCCTAAACTGGCCTACTGTACCGGTCGGTTTTACGGATTAAACAAATCTAGGAAACCCAGATTTATCGATCGGTAATCCTGGCCATGTACCGACATAAACCTCAGTTACCGGATAGCTTATATGATTGGCTAAAACCACTCGGTAATGGGGAATTTTGTCGGTAAACCAGGATTACTGTACCGGTCGATAAACCTGCTTTACCGAAGTTTGTGTTAGTTCGGCGCTGTCAAACATACTTTACCACTCGGTAATGTAGGTTTAGCAATAAAAACACATATTAAGAAGCGAAGGTAAACATGTATTCAATTTCGGAAACCCCGATTACCGAGAACCTAGAAATGGTAGATTGTCACACGAGATACATGTACTGTCACAGTGTAGACAATATTGTCACATTCGAAGCATGACAGTTCTGATATTGTTTTAAAAAATTGGGAGAAGCTGAAGACGGAGAAAAAGACTGCATCTTGCGGTTCTTAGGATCCGTAGGATGCGATCGTCTTTGAAGAGACTCGGAAGGACAAAACACACTGCGTTTATATAGCCCATGCATAATTTGGGTCTTCATTTCTGGAAGGAAAATCGTTTAAGATATCTAAATAATTCATACGGAAATGGTTTCCTTTTTCCTTTTCAAATTTCATTAAATTAGTACCATTCATGTTATTTGACACGTTATTGTATTGTGTTCAGTGCTCTTTAAAGTTCGGAAAACTTAAGTCAACAATAACTTTATATGGTTGAAAACGTTACATACAACGTTATTTGGTAAAAATTGCCGTTGTGGACATTTCTTCTGGACAAACAATTTTCGGCCTAACTTTTTCTGTTGTGAACCGAATTAAAAACAACAAAAACATGATAATCTATGCGACAAACGTATGTCTAAAATGGTTTTATATTTTTGTTTTCATAAACGATGCAAATACTATATAATCTTAAATTAAACACGAAACGTCGAAATCGCGGGAAAATCGACGTTGGACATTTTCATAGGACAAACAAAAAACGCTGTAAAATTTTAAAACCCTGTTGTTTCATAAAACCGATGCAATATGGTAAAATTCACGAAAAATGTATTTTTATATATTAATTTTGTTACTGACTGATAAGCGATTCATACATCTTTTAACCTTTAGATTTGTCATCAGCTCAGGAAAGATCAAACGTGACAGGATTTGACACTGTAGTATTTTGTCTTGTTATCTCTCAATTTGCTTCCGATATCGAAATGATGTTTACCGCATCACTGTGACATCATATGGACCCACGATGCAAGATTTCGCAAAAATCCGTCGAAGATTTCTATTATGTTATCATGTATGTTTGATTATATTTATTGATTGATGTTTCGCGTGACAAGCATAATGTGAACGTATACCTAACTTAAACAACTTGGGTTTAATATTTTAATCCTTACAAACATATTTTTTTATGATTGGTATTGAATTTTTATATGTACAAGACTACAACCATATAAATATTAAGAATTTTCTTCGACCAATATGAACTACCGTCGATTTTATTTACTAAAATTTATGAAATTTCTATGAAAACGCAACATCGTGCGTAACGTCATTGCTTTGCTAATAAGAATTTAGTCCAATATACAAATTTCAATACCTGTTCATGAAGTTAACCACCACCCTATAAGTTACGACAATATTAACTGAAACACGGAAATGAGACGTTGAACTTTACGATGTCCAGCCCAAGTGGCATTCTTGATTCATATAAATTTTAAATGCAAACTACATCAAAATGTTATGAAATATATTTCCCAATTAATTTCCTGTAATAAACTCGATTGCAATCTCTTACATTAAGCTGTGACGTTTTATCGTATATCGTATATTTTCTAATTTGTACCTGTTATCAGTAAATTATTTACATTCAAGTTTCAAAACAAGCAAATGATCAGCTCACACAGGCGGATTTTAGGGGGCGTAGGGGTGTACGCCCACTTTTCATCGCCAATGAAAAAAAAAATGTGGTGGGAACTCTGTATAAAACTACCTGTATACCTGTAATTTTAAAGCATCCTTACAAATTATGCTTAAAATAAAATATTATATATTTCAATTAGAAAAGTAGTCAAAATTTTTTTAGTCTCATGTCCCCTCGGCGGTTTTCATACTATTTTCAGGATTTCCACCTATCTTCGGAAATCCTTTGAACCACCCTGGCTCATATTGTTATTCTTTCCATTAATCATTATATTATTCTTATTCTCATTTAACTTAAAAATAAATATATTGAATGTCACTTTTAAATACATGTATATCAAATCAAGGACTACCTTGATCAATGCAAGTGTCCTTTCACAATTATTCGCATACACTTCCAGAACTTGATTCCTGTACGAATAAATACTCGACCTCCTAAAAACCTAAAACTTGTCATGGATTAATATCCCAAAATATGTGTTTATACTATTAATTAACACCCGATGTTGACATTATCAATAAACAACGCGGGTGGTACTATCTTCCCTTACTTTATTTTAAAAAAAATCCTCATATTCAACCCAAAAGTGACGGATGAGTTATAAGATTAATTTTGAAATAAAAAAAAAATGCATTCGCCATCATTTCTAGTTTTCAGCTATATCAGCTTTAAATTTGGATAATAAGAGTAACTATTTCAAATTTTAGATTGAACAAAGGTCATATCCATGAATTAACCTGCTTTGTACATGAAAAATCGCTAAAAGTAGCTGGTGTTTTTCAAGTCAAAAGTGACGGGTTTTTAATTTACTTTATTTTAATTTTGAAAACAGCATCGGATAGCTTATACTTTGAACTTTAAGCACATATCAGCTTAAACATTGAATATTGACAAGAAATGCCTAATTTCACGTTAGAAAATAAACTTCCTATATAAGTCTATGTTAAATTTTGTCCATACAACTGATATCATTAATTAGTGTGCACCCCACTGAGCCGAACAAATTCTTCTACATGCTCTCTGTATACAATTAATAGATACTCACTTAAATGCTTTACAGATCTATACTTTTTGACAGAATTTCAATATAAGATGAAACTCATCCGGAGCACATAATAATAATCTTTACAAGAATTAATGTTTTATCTGCACTGATGAGACATAAGTTTTCGAAATGCGCATATGCAGAAAATAAATCATCAGTCACTTCGGTATTTGGTTATTTATTACCACTGGGCCGATGCCTCTGCTGATGGACTGTTAGTCCCCGAGGGTATTCAGCAACCCAGTAGTCAGTACTTCGGTGCTGACCCGAAAACCGATTGGATTGAAACTTACAATATCTAAATTTTGCAAAATTATGTTAAAAACTAAGGAGTATCTCCCTCATGCATAGGTCTGTCCTTAGCTGAATTTGGTTTTTGTATTTAGATCTTTTTGGTTCTTTGTTCTCCATCAGCTTTAACATATTTTTCGGTTAATGGACTTCCAAATTTTTGGTTTTATCTGCACTGATGAGACATAAGTTGTCGAAATGTGCATATGCAGAAAATAAATCATTAGTCACTTCGGTATTTTGCTATTCAAGCTGTAGTTCTATATTTTTGCACATTAGATGAATCGATCATATTGATGAATTTGTACTTTTAAGATGTAATTGACTCAAAGGGCATTTTATTTCGTACTCATTTACACTTTCTAGTAATTTGTAGCCTTATTTATACATAGATATACTTGTAAATTTGACTTAATATCTAAATCAATATATTTTCATCCGTAAGTGGAGAGCTAGCAATGTAATTACTATTGATGTATCTTTTTTCAACGTAAGAGGCGTCTTAAACGTTAAGTTGTAACTTTACTCGACAAATATCTGTTCGTAAGACATAAAAATAGATAGCAATGACATTCTTACCGAGAAAAACATGTACTTAAGATTGCTAAAGTAAAATGTATCAAACAGTTTTATTAAATTATTACATTTTATGACAAAAAGCTTTTGATTGACTATTCTATATGTGACATCGACCCATCCTTCAACACAATTATATTTAATTTGCCATGCTGCTGCAGTGGATATTCTTTCGTCCCTAATTTTTGATTGTCCAAAATTTGCCATGCTGAATTGCAATGTATTCTTTATGTCTTTTAACTAATTTTTAAAATTCTACATACGATTTTCAAGAATAAGATAGTCGATGTAAAGTTATAATTTATTTTACGTCGCAACTTATTTTACATATACGCGCTCAATGGCGGTGTACAGAGCAGGACATGTTAAAACATCCGGAACACGGGATTTACCTCAAAGATTTTACGAGAGTACACATTATGATTGATTAAGTTTTGAAATCATGTAACTTTTTGTCCAGTTCGTACTTGGCTGGATTTAAAACTTATACTTCATAACTTTTTTTTTGTAAATGTGTTCATTAATTCTTACTTGAATTATACATAAATAGGCTACGTAAACATGGGATTGTTACCCATTACTTGAAATTCTGCTGGTGGACTGTAAGTCCCCGAAGGTATTCACCAGCCCAGTAGTCAGTACTTCGGTGCTGACCCGAAAGCCGATTATTTTTGGACTTTACAATATCTAATTTTTTGTAAATTTTGTTGAAAACTAAGGAGCATCTCCCTCATAAAAAGCTCTGTCCTTACTTGATTTTTGCTTCACAGTTAGATCATATTGGTTATTTCATCTCTATCAGTTTTTAAACATCTTTGATTATATGGTCTTCTTAGAAATAAGTTGTCGAAATGCGCATATTCAGAAAGTAAATTCACAGTAACTGCTGTATTTAGTTATTTGAAGTCATCACTACAAAAGTTTTACGGTCGACACCACTATGTTGTAGACTGTTATTCGATAACTGGTTCAAAATGTCAACAGATCTTTCCCTTAAAAGCTAAAGTTGTTTTACCTTCACTTAATGTGACTTTACTTTCGGTGTAGACATGTTAAACATGGCGGGTGTCTTATAAGAAGCAAGAGATGCTTACTCTGCCGGTGTACCTGATATCACCCTTTTATTGGGCGGGGGGGAGGAGGTCAATGTTGTTCGTCTGTATATGTGTGTGTGTCTTCGTCTTACTTTTCTATATCGTGCTCATGTTTGGTCTTTGCTTCTTTGTTTTTTCCGATGTTGACATTCGTTTTAAGACCGACAGTTTGGTCCTCACTTCTTTTCTATGTCTTTTTGGTATTCCACTGCCGTTGTTTCAAAACGTAAAGAAAAAACTTTGGTAACTGATCAGAGATATATAAAACCATATGTCTCAGATATAATGATACAATAATTAAGTGTGTGTTCTTTTGCGCAAATATAAGCTACAGATGAAACATTTTAGAAAATCTAATCCATTATTACAGTTTAACAACCTAAAAAGTGTAAAATCGTTGTTTATATTAATACCCATTTCTTATAGCACTTCATTAATTCACAATAAAAGAATTAAATTTACTTTCCTATATAAGCGTTTCAACGACCGTGATTTGGAAAGATAATTTCCGCCTTATCTAAATGATATATTAATCTGATTCTCTATACAACTTGATTTGGAATATTGTACAACTATGAAAACGAATACGGAACTTCATTGCTATTCCCGATCGATGCTGTAACAAATATGGCACTGCAATTGATTCCATTACGACGAAAATGACTTCAACTTTTCATAGCCTTTAAAGAGCCTTGTCTATCACGCATGTGCGACAATTTGTTTGAAAAATAGAATTTGTGTACGTTATGTCAATTTTAGGAAATGTTGAGTTGCCAGTCATACGTTTATTATGTGATGGAATTTTATATAAGACTCATTTTTGTGATTACTCCATGGCTATACACTCAGTGGTAAGATTTCTTATTATTCTATATTTCTTCCAACTGATAAATATTATTGCATGCTGTCGAATATTTCAGATTTGTTAAGACTGTATAAAACTAAATGTTTTTTTTATCAAAAAGTAGTATAGATAACCAGATGAATTGCTTTGATTTCTTCTAAAACTGCTCTATCCATTGCAAGATTCGATACTGTCGATACTGTATATATTGCCTTTTATTATTTGAATTTAAATTTAATTTGTTTCCTGATACTGAAAGTTTATCACTCTCCTTGAATCCCCTACATCAAATTGAATGTACTCTTATCTCTTGATATAATGAAATAGTAGTATAGAATGTACTACCTAAAGAAGGGTTCCAAAAAGGAAATGTCACATTTCATAGGTTCGGGGTTGTCACACTTAATTTGGTATAATTTATTTTTCGTCTGCTTAACAGGCAATCTCATTGGTCGCTTTGAGGTACGACGAGTTAAATACAAAATCTAGTGTTAAATAAAGAAGACTAGTTTGAGGGCAGAAAGTTACACCGTGAAAACATTATTTCTCTTATTTTCGTCGTTTTTCTATTCGGAAATTTAAAGGAATCACTGAAACTAAGTTCCTGGAAAATACAGGCTGATTCTCGAGATCAACGTAACAGCTCTTATCAGTAAAAAAACTTTCTTTATAAAGAAGGGCTTGAAAAGCCCTTTGAAAACATAAAAAAAACTGTTTTGCTGTGACTTTAAAAGGTTGATTTTAAAACCATTCTACAAAAAAAGTCAAACGTTTTTTGAAAGGATATGGAGTAAATGAACATGAGACCATAACACATATATTTTAACTCCAACTGCAATACTTTTAATGAGCTGTATGGCTATTTCGTAAATTAATTCCTCATCAGCAGCAATAGAACCAAAACAAAGAAATCCATAATTTCAAAAATGTTTAAAATGCATAAAACCAAACGGAATCCAAATAATCAGTAATATCAAATATAGCTAAGGACAAAACTACGATGGAGGGAGTTAATCCTTCGGTTTTAGAATTTACATAAATTTAGATAAAAATAATTGAACAAAGTGTACACATGAGATATTATCTCATGTATAGTACACCATGTCTAAGAAAAATAAAGAGCATACATCTGGTACCTGAATTTAATGAATTCATGGTACATTTTTTGGTATGGTTGAATAGGTGACTTGCTTCTTTACTTAAATCCAATTAAACATGCCTTAAATAAGAACATGTATTCCATTAGAAATAGCTTGACTTGAACCAACATGCTAAGTCAGCTTTGCACATGGAGTAACTGTTCAAAAGGACAATCTGTTAATCCAACGCAATTAAACACAAAACAAAACTTTATGCCTAAACATTGCATTAAACACACTGTATGTTGGCTCAATAAAAAACAATAGAAAAAAGGAATAAAAATCGTCTACCATCTATTGTACATATGAGAATTTACCGGTATGTATTTACTGTTATAATAAGCTTATTAGTGCCATGTTTACAAATTTTATTTTTTTATTTTTTTATACTTTATACTTTAATCTGTAAAATTTACACTTTTTTCTGTAAAATTTACACTTTAATCTGTAAAATTTACACTTTTTTCTGTAAAATTTACACTTTAGTCTGTAAAATTTATACTTTAAAGTGTAAAATTTACACTTTGTTCTGTAAAATTTACACTTTAATCTGTAAGATTTACACTTTTTTCTGTAAAATTGACACTTTAATCTAAAAAAAAGTGTACATTTTACTTTACAGAAAAAAATGTAAATTTTACAAATTAAAGTATAAAAAATAAAATGTGTTAACACGGCACTAATACGCTTCCGTATATAATAATTAATTTCGAACATTTAAATTCTACTAAATATTGGCTCAAATAATTTTATCATTAAAAATATAGGAAACTAGCAACATTCACGTTTTATTACGGTAGTTTAGTTTACTAATGTTCTATTGCATATCTAAAGACAATAAGGTTTTGCAACAATTATACTGGTCCAATTGAAATATGAACCCTCCTAAGTCGCATTACACAAAAGAATATGGCAGCAAAGTAGACATACACTTACAAAACTTAGTATATATATATGAGGAGAAAAAGTATAGACAGATGACATCTAGCATATATCATATGAACCTTTTTTTTTTTGTTTAAAAAATGTACGCACATATTGAAAAATTTTCGAACATAGACATTACCAAATAATACATTTCTGTATTCGAGTCAATACCTTTTTAAGCCACGTAGTTGAATGAAAGAAAAGATGACATTTAAGAAGAAAAATATATAGTGTCTTCATATGGAGCCCCACAGAACCAATCTGTTTGGTTAATTACACGATGTACATGAATGGTTGCCAGGTTCACATTCAGAGCACCACATTTATGTCTCAGTCTGGTGTGAAGTATGTTTAGTTTTCTGTCACCCTTCAAATGATAAGGTGTTTTCATAAAAGTTGGTTCAATTTTTTACTTAAATAACGATGGGTAATTTCGGTATATTATAGGATTAAACACCGTTTTAAAGGATTATTGGAGTATAAACGAGACCAAGTCACTCAAAAACAAATAAAAGTCCGAAAGACTTTTATGATATGTATGTTAGTGACTTGGTCCCGTTTATACTCCAATAAATTCCTTTCAAACGGTGTTTAATCCTTATAATTCTTTTAATCTGACGATAAGTAATTAAATTCGTACTTTTATTATGCCAATCACACGTTTTTGTTCTCAGCGTATGAATTTATAAGGTGAACTTAAATGTAGTTCGGTCAACGTCGTTTATCGAAAAATGAACGACTTCAGAATTTGCTACCGGAAGTAAATTCAACCAATCATATCAGCGTATATCCTATTATGCAAATCATATAAGAATTATTGACGAATAAAAAGTTTTTTTTTTAAATTTCTCTAGTACCGGGTCCTTTGATCTGAAAAAAAATAATATTATTTTTGAAATATTTGTAATTGTCTCTTTTCCCCTAAAAGTGGCTTCAGCAATTTGATTAAGGCTTAACATATGAGCACACACGTAAAATGTTCGAATTTCGACCTTCACCTTAAAAAGTGACAAGATATTGGTTGTATTGACCTACATGTAAGGTTGTATTGACCTACATGTACACCATTCAGGACATGAAATTAAGAATTTTAAGCTTAAAACACCATTTAATATTTGATTGCTACAAAATTCATGCAGATTTCATTTTAAGAGGATGGAAAAGGGGTAACCCTTTCTAACCCTAAGTCTCCTTTCTTCCATCTTCCCACTCGCTCTTTCAATCTAACACCCTCTTTTCTTACATCTCCAAACTCGCCCTTTTCAAGCTTCCTTGTTTCTTCTAACTCTCAAACCACTGTCTATCATCACTACTTCTTACTTTTCCACTACCTGCCCCTCTATTCACAAATTGGCACCTGCCATAACTTAAAAAAAACTCTCTTTCACCAGACCGACCGATCTTATACTTAGAATCATACAGCAACGCCAATTACAGTATACATGTGTATATAAATAACCCATCTCTCTTTGTATTTGCAACTTACATTTTTATTGTTATACATTTCAATGAAATCAATATATAAATAAAGATTAATACATGCCCTTTTCCATATCAGCACGGTTATCATCCCGAGACCCCAATATCAGCCCAAGGCGCTAGCCGAGGGCTGATATGGGTCGAGGGATGATAACCGTGCTGATATGGAAAAGACCATGTCTTAATCTGTTTATTATATACTTCCAGTTAGAAGTTATCATCACACCCGGGCCGAAATAGCCATATCACCGTTCTGATATGGCCATATCAGACTGGGCATATGATATTGACTGTTTACATCCGGCTATATTAACATTTGCAAACCAGAACATATCTTCGCTAAGTATGTAATAAATAACAATAAATTCATTGTTCATTAAGTATTTTTAAATAAGACCATAAAATCTTGCTATCAGTGACCAAAGCTGAAATTGACGTTTCAATCTTCATCTTCACATAACGTTTTCTAATACTAGTTAATATTATTTTTTTATGAAACCTGGAACCCTTTCAATTATTTCATTTGCAATGATTAAGAACACTTTGATGATTCTACTTAACTTTTTAATTCTCATGTATTTGTAAAATGGGATCATTCAGGGAGTCTAAACATGACCCGTAAAAGGCCTTTATTTCGTAGCGTGGTTCGTGAAAATATCAATGAAAATAAGCAAGAGACGTGATTTTACCAATTTCAGTGCGCGAGAGGCAAAAATAACCCAAGCGCAGGACAATATAAACAAAATTCAGAAGCATGATGACGTGAAAGTCGTCGTTGGACCCCTTTAGAATCGCCAATGGACTAGCCAATGATTAGTGGTAGTTGGAAGTGTTTCGGCTCTTGTATGGAAATTTTAACCGCCTAAAACCAGCCTTAGTTAGTTGAGTTTTGGGCGAACGGTTCGCGTATTATATAGGTTAAGTCAAGTGGAATAATGTTTATGCTAGTGGGATAATGTACACACGTTTCTAATTTTAAGTAACATGTAATAATGTTTTGTCCCGGTTCAAAGTAATATTTAGTCTCGGTCTCTGATATTTGAACATTTACCTTTACCTAAAATTAACTAAGCTTACTTAGGGTAATAGAAGCTTGATCATTAACTCAATTTCCCAACTTTGCCTTATCAATAAAGAAATGATCCTTCTTGTGGACAGCCCACACTTGTGACATTAGCCATCTTAAAACCTGCTACAAGTCGACATATTTGATCGCCATGTAGTTGACAAATTTGAGTGACACAGAGTTGAATATAAATTTGACGCTGGTGATCAATAATGATGATTACAAATTTATATCTCTGTCGGTGGAGGAGGATAATAAAAAATAAAAGCAGAGATAAGGGTGGGCGTACAAGTTACTCGGTTTATGAAACTTCAGTAATTGTTTTATCTTACAACTGTTATGATGGTTTTAGATCGTTGTTGTTGCATGGACAAGCCACTACTTCATTGCATTGCCTTACCCGGTAAATATAGTCCTATATACACGATCAGAGTAAAATCAATTAAATCAATTTTCATACTTTTAGATGAAGATTAGGTCACTTAACGTGCCACTTGAATGCTGTTTTGACAGATTTTTTACGGTTATTCATGTTTTTGTTGAAATTCGTTATACAGCCCCTTCATAACCAAACTGAACTATCTAGCATTTTGAAAGGCAAATGGATATATTCGCTACTTTAATTTGGTTCAGTGTCCATTGAGAAAAACTACCCTCCAAAGCACTGTGAAATGGCCAAGTATGGCATAAAATTCATTCCTAGGAAGCACACGTACAATAGACCGCCTCACACGATTTTCGAAAACATTTGAGCATATTTTGAAAATTTCAAAACCACGGCTAAATGACGATACCAATGCAAGTTGGCTATGTATATTTGTTAATGATGCCGACATCTTATTTACGTAACGTTGATTAACTTGCTTTTTTTTTTTTTTTTGCTTTTGTATTATATTAAACAACGGCAGTTGAATACCGAAGGAACAAAGGAGGTGATGAATACAGAAATCGAAGTCCAAAGACGTGGCGAAAACGGCAACAGATGAAAACAGAGACAAAACAAGGACGTGAGACAGCCACATTAGACGGAAATAAAAATGACGACATTACGAACTAAGGCACTCATAGTGTGAACTCCATGAAAACCGGGAGTGACATCAGGTGCTCCGGAAGGGTAAGCAGGTTCTGCTCCACTAGTGGCACCCGTCACACTATCAGTGAGTCAATCAAGTGTTAAGAAATCAGTTACAATTTCTAGTTAAATCGTACTTACTTTCAAGCCAAAAACTTTCAAGATGGCTTTAAAATAACTGCTGTCGAATAGCTTTCAACCGCCATCAATTAAATAAGTTAATTGATCAAAATATTGAACTTTAAACTTTTTTGCTTCGCGAACATAAAATGTCTGAACTTTTCGCTATATCGAGCTATCGTTCAAAAAAAAATTAAACAGAAACAAAAATTCGTTCAAGAAACGGAATCGAAAAATTAAATAAATAGCTGAAATGTAAGTAAATGCACTGGCCACATTGATGATTATTACTTTGATCTAGTTGATCATGGTATAACAAGACACTAGTCCCTTAAGAATAAGCCAATGCTATAAGTGAAAATATATTTGCACTATTACATTTACAAACAAGTAGTCTAGGAGGAGTTGTCGCCACAATACCCTATGGTGAACAGAATAACGAACTGACGAACGGACGGACGAACAGACGAATTGACACCATGAACACTATATACCGCCCGCTAAAGCGAGGGGTATAAAAAGGATATTGAGTAAATGCATAAAGTCTCCACAAATACATTGTAAAGCCAAGCAATGGAACAACGCTTGTATTGTTGTCCTTCGTCTTGAAGTCATTGTAAGGCCTTCAACAATTAGCTTTGCTCAATACTCATATTAGGTTCAAGGCGACCGATGGAACATCAGTTTGAGTGGAAATCATTGCAAAATGTTGAACAATGCTACGCCAATGTCCTTTGCGGCATTGTCAACAAACATAAAATGAACTAGCTTTTGTTACGATTGTTTTTGGATTTATCACATTGGCTGTAGGGGGAAGGTTTGGGCCCAATAAAACTAGTTTAACCCCGCTGCAGCAGGTTTGCACCTGTCCTAAGACAGGAAATTTATTAAGCCTTTGTGTGTTTTGTCTTTTTTCTAGTTAGTTTACTTTATGTCTATAGGAGTCTAGGTTGATGTTTATTTCGCTGAACTTGATTACTCTTTATTCAGGGGCCGACGCCGACCTACCGTTGGGTGTGGGGTTTTCTCACCGTTCATTGAAGATCTTATGGTCGCTTTGAGTTGTTATTACTCCCATTTGGGTAGTTGTCTCTTTGACACATTCCCCGTTTCCCTTCTTTTTTCTAGCAAAGTATTGTTACATCCGTCGCCCGACAAAAAGACACACAGAAGACAATCACAACATATAAACAACCACAGATCAGTCCAAGAAAACTTGGAGTAATAAGATATTGTGATGTGGGTACCATGAAAAGAACGGTCAGAATTAATATTTGAAATTAAAATAAAATGCCAAAAAGGGATAGGTTCACCAACTTGGATATTTGGCCCCGTATTTCATGATAATTCTTATATGATTTGCATAATGGGAAATACGCTGATATGATTGGTTGAATTAACTTCCGGTAGAAATTTCTGAAGTCGTTTATTTTTCAATAGACGACGTTGACCGAACTACATTTAAGTTCACCTTGTAAATTCATACGACGAGTGAATCAAATAGAACAAAAACGTGTGATTGGCATTATAAAAGTAAAAATTTAATTACTTATCATCAAATCAAAAGAATTATAAGGATTAAACACCGTTTGAAAGGAATTTATAGGAGTATAAACGGGACCAAGTCACTCACAAACATATCATAAAGTCCTTCGGACTTTTATTTGTTTGTGAGTGAATTGGTCCCGTTTATACTCCAATAAATTCCTTTAAAACGGTGTTTAATCCTATAATAAATCAAAGTCATCACTGGAACATCAGAAAGCCATTATTTTTTAAGAAAAATTACTGAAAAGTGTTGCATGTTATTTGTCTTAAATTAAATTATGATTCTGACGTGAGAGTGACATCGGGCATCACAAACTCTCCCATAACTACAGATTTTTGAAAAAAAAAAAATAAAAAGAAGCAGATTTCCAGCATTGCCAGGAAGCGAAGAGCACATTGTCCCACAACCCAAATAATTTGGCATTCAAAAGCGTTAGGCATAAGATGTCCTGATATACAAAATTAAAGATGTTGATGTGTGTGCTCAATATCGTCTGTGTCAATAAATATATAAAAAATAAACTATTTTCCTCAAATTTTATGAAGTTATCTTTTCCTATTTTAACCAGATTTTTTCGAACATTTTAGTGAAGTAAGTTCTTTAAAAGATTTCTCTCCGTAACAAAACACTTTAATGCTTTACATACTTTGTTTTGCTCTACTTGAAATTTTGGGATCGATTTTGTGCGATAGTGAACCAAGTCCTCGGAAAATAAAATAGTGTATGGATATGAGATACATGTATGCACATTTCTCCAAGTAGTCCCATTTGGTACTTTATGGTCTGAAAAATCTTGAAATAGACATATTTAACCGTTTGCGGTGTACTGTAATCTCATTACAAAAATAAAGTTGTAATGTGATTACGTATAAGTTAGACATATGCAAAAAAGACATCTCACGAATATTGTTGAGCAATACCAACAAGCACAAATATAGGGAAAGGTAAAGAAAGAAAGGGAGAGAAAAAAAAAGCCACACTTATGTGATTTATAAAACAATAATTAGTGAACATCGATGTAGCGTTGTTCGACAATACATGGGTTGCACATCGTTTCCAATCCGGATTTGACTCGTCATTTAGACGAGGTCATCTGGGGTCAACCGGAGGAAAAAAGACACCATCCAACGTTGGAGCAAGGGACAGATATTTTCTACCAACGAATCTTACCTTGTTATTCAACATACGGGTAAAAAGTCGTTTTCAACTAACAAAGAAATCCACGAGGAACATTTCCAACCCACCAAAAATGAAATTTGAATGGAAATGAAGAAATTACTATCTTCGTCTATCAGCGTCTTGGAACCAGTTTTGTACCAGATTACTCCTTGTTTGGCTAAAATAATGAGCGATCCCGCCAATGCGCAATCGGTGTATTAGCAAAGAATTCACAAGCAAGCACAAACCGGTGCTGGGGTAAAAGCGTTGATCCTTTGCTTGTTTTTACCATGTATTTCTTGTATTTGTAGAGATTTTGTCCCGTGTGCATTTAATCCATACCCTTTTATTCACCATCGATAATTTTTCTGTTAAAATGTTAATTCCTAAAGAGGTAAAAATAAAATAAAATAAAACAAAATGTAATTAAAATAAATCAAGTACTTACTAATGTAGATGTGTACCCTGTTAACATGTCGGATATCCAGCCTCCGAAAAATAGGTGTTCCGAATGGGGTTCTAAAGTAGAGGCTCAGAGACTATGTTCCGTGCCGGCGGCAACGTTTATTATCGGATCAGAACGAAATGAAGATGAAAATGTGAAAAGCTAACAGACAACGCACGGACGAAGGACGACGGTTGCCAAGTAATGGTAATAGCTCACAATGACCCTTTGGGTCAGGTGAGCTAAAAAGGGGGATTGCGGTCAAATTGATTATTTTTTTCATTTTTTCTGCAAAATTCTGCGAGCAATTAAAATATTTTTCTGTACTATGGATCTGCCAATGATGACACAAAGTTCACCTTTTGTTTGGGATTTAGTCGAAGTTTTTGTAAGTCTATATATCAGGCAAGACTAAGTTGAAGTTGTCACAATAGGTAAAGAATGTTGATATACATTATACAAATTCGCTTTGTAAAATTTTACGGAAGAACTGATCTTCAATCCTTGATTACCCCCTTTTAATATGCAACATGCATTCTTTAAATCTAAATATATTATACAGCTTCAAAGAATTATGCCACCATCGTTTAGTATTGAATTTAGTCTTTTTAATTAGTTCTACATGTACAATAAATACATACCCATAGTTGCATTTAAACTTATGTTACATTAGTTGTATTAAAACTTATGTTTAATAAAAAAACGGAAATCACGGCTCATAATTGGTGAAAGCATAACATTTCCAGTTGTGACTTTTAAAAGACTTGACAACCGAAGAAAACAGTCTAATCTTCTTTTTTGCCTTGTTCGTGTTCTATTGTTTTAATACTACTGGAGTTTGGACTAATCATTCGTTGCTTGAGACTCTTCCGTTATTAATTTGTACGTTGTTACATGCGATATCTTCGATAAATGCTGTTTGAATGGTTTACTCACTGAACAGATATATAAAGTCAATATTACAATGAAATCAAAAAAAAAAAAACTCTGCCGTGTGTTCACAAAATTAATAGAAGACTAAGATATATACTTGAATTAACCGTTTTATTGTTATTCAAGGATTTATCCGATATTTTTGTAACCTATTCGAAATGTAATATTGAATAAAAGATCGTAAAATTGATAAACAGTAAAATGATTGGCCTCCTATAAGACAACACAAATATTAATCAGATGTCACTTTTATAGGGTCAACCATCGGACAAATAGATGATGAATGTGTTTCCGTCGTCCGTTTACCACAGCAATAATTAATACTATAACTCATAAAGTTCACTTCTTAAAATAATCAACATGCTGCTTCGGTTTGGTATGCCACTGAATTATAGTATTAAACAGTTTTCTAATGAAAGAATCACATATAATTCATTTTACAATAGAGTTCAGAAGAAAAACACAGACTTTGAACTCTCTGGACCAACATCTTTTTTCAACTTATGTCGTCGTAATAATATAGTCGGCTGATTAAGTATCAAAGGACTCATTTCTGTCACGACTCTGTATTTAATGGCGATAACGAGAAGTGCAAAAACAATTATTTGTGTCAAAACTGTTCATGTACTAGACGTCTGCTTTTCACGTCTGTAAGTCTCGTTTAGGGACTTCGAGAATTCCCAATAAAATTGCAATTCGAAAATGTTTCCCGCCAAACATGACATCTAAGGATAATGAAATTTTGTGTGAAACGTCATACATTTTCGTGCAAAATGAAACTTCCCTTTGCAATTTTTATACCCGTTAATTCTGAAGTAGAACGAGACCTACATACATGTACCTTATTATTTCAAAGAGGGTTGTGCATAATTAATGCAAGTTTACAGACTACATAAGTCTTATCTTCACTGATGAAAATACCTTTTTCTATACACCGATTGCGCATTTGCGGGATCGCTCATTATTTTAGCCAAACAAGGAGTAATCTGGTACAAAACTGGTTCCAAGACGCTGATAGACGAAGATAGTAATTTCTTCATTTCCATTCAAGTTTCGTTTTTTGTGGGTTGGAAATGTTCCTCGTGGATTTCTTTGTTAGTTGAAAACGAGTTTTTACCAATATGTTGAATAACAACGTAAGATTCGTTGGTAGAAAATATCCGTCCCTTGCTCCAACGTTGGATGATGTCATTTTTCCTCCGGTTGACCCCAGATGACCTCGTCTAAATGACGAGTCAAATCCGGATTGGAAAAGATGTGCAACCCATGTATACTTATTTTCGTTCATGCTAACATATAAACAACTATCTGAAGACCAAGTTTTATGGAGATCCAACAATCTATAAATTAGGCATTGTGCTTTAATAGCCAATTACACAGAATATAACTATCAATTATGTCCCTTGATTTTGCTAACCTAAAAGTTTTTCTTTAAGCGAATTTTCAGATGGCGAACAACAAGATTCATTCACAAAAGTACATGTATGCTACATTTATATACATAATATAGGAGGAGCTGTGATTATAAAGTCTAATTATCTCCCCTTAATAAAGCAGAACCTTATTTATTTTTCCTTCATGTACATCTTCAAGGAAGACAAGACGAAAGACGACGGGTATAAAAACCTACGGGGCAATTCCTATATCCCTTCAAATATCTTTTGAAAGAGGGGAAGAAGCTTTCTAAATATCAGTCGGATTAAAGGAAGATCGAGGGAACTATAGAAATACATATTTCTGAAGCAATTTATCACAGCTGTCAATAATCAACCGTTCATATTTGAATTTGTCCATCATATCTGTTATAATCAATAAAACATAGTCAAAGGTTAAAAACAATTTTTATGATTGCTTTCATTTATATATGACGAATCATAAATATTTACAACTATATGTCCTATTGGATCGGAATGACAATCAATTGACAAAGCAAAGATAACGGTATTCGTATCAAATCCCGATTTTGCGATACCACTTGAAATGCAACATACAAAATTACTTATATCATACAATGCAATGAATTATTTTGTGTAAGTATATTTCAATGGAGATGGTATTTTTATCTTTTATAGTCATAATAACAACATGGAAATGAATAATAAAAAGCTGGGCCGAGTCGCATGATACGCCCCTCGTCACCCATTCAAAACGCTAAGTGTCTAATGAAAAGGGTTCATATAAGAATGCTCTTATACCTGCCTAATTTAACTTGATATCGTAAGCTTATCAAACTATTAATCACCTGGAGAGTCTTACCATGTATTTATAGGGATGTTTTCCCATTTACATTTACTCCATATCCTTTCATTTTTTCAGGTGAAAAACTGTCTTAAAATTGACAAATAAAGTCCCATACCACTTGCAAGAAAAAATCAAAATTTCACCAGAAAGTAAACAGATCATAAGGCACTCTACAAAGTTTGAGGTGAATAGCTGAACGGTTGTAAGGTTAGAGTGTGACATGTTGAAAGTTGCCTTAAAATTGGCGAATAAAGTCACATACGGTCGTCACCATGATTTGACAGACCATTACAATGGATTTGTTCCACAAATGAGAACATATATCTTTGGGTAGATCCAGAGGTTGCTACCGGACTGACCAACACCGACTGTGACAAAACCGGATTTTTCACTGGCAGTGTGACAGGTGCCACGCGGGGAGCAGATCATGCTTACCCTTCCGGAGCACCTGATACCTCAGTTTTTATAGGGGTTCACACTGCTAGTGCTTTAGTTTTGTTGCGTTCTTGTTCATTTTTGTTTATTTGTTATGTCTTTGTCATACTGTTTCAATTCGTGTTGCTGTGAATTGCCGTGATTTTGGATTTATGATTTTAGAATTTCCCCTTTCTCATTCGTTTGTTGATGTAATCATGCAAGAAAAATCGAAATTTCACGAAAAAGTATACAGAGCATGAGGCCACCATACTAAATACCTAGCTCTACAAAGTTTCATTTGAAGTGCTGGCCAAGTGCTGGTAAAGTTAGAGCGCGACGAACGGACGAACAGACAGACGGACGGACGGACTGAGAAGTGGCGGATTGGTGGGGGGGGGGGCAGGGTGGCCTGCCCCCCCCCCCTTAGGTTGGAAAATATTTAAAATTCCTAGGTTTTGTTTTGGAAAATTGGGTTCCGGGCCACCTCTTATGAAAAATATAAGGGTGGGGCCCCTACTGCTGACAATCGGACATTGGTATACCATTATACGTCCTTCATTAGACGGGCGTATACAAACGAAAAGGACTAAGCAACCATTTGATTTTTATAGGGGCAAGGAAGGAACATCTGATCTTGGATAATTTGTATGCAATCTTTATCATGATATCATTTTTTCAAATGATCGCTTCCTTATTGAAGGGAAAGAACGGCTTTTTATGCATAGTAATATAGAATAATGGAAGTTTTGTTTGTAATACAAGAAATATTGGCGAACAATAATGGACGAGCCCCTTGTGGGCGATTCCATTATGTGAGCCAATATTTCTTGTATTAAAAACAAAACTTCTATTATTCTTTTTATCGGTAATTAACTAAATCATTTAATAGGACAAATTTTGAAAGTGAATGTAAATTTCCAACAAATCGTGAAATTGACTAGTATTGATTATTAAAGGAATTTGTACCCTCCGGTAAAAGTCTCTGTAAGATGTATATTTCTTTGTTTCATTGATTTTGATTGACAAAGTAGGCGTGACCTAAGATACCTTTTGCCAATATTTTGTCGTATTCGGACAGTAGCAAATACTGAAAAATATTTGCTTCGTGAGATCAAAGGAAACTCATACAAATTACCGAAATATTTATATATTTAGCAGGAACCTGGATTCCCTTGATTAAAATGGACTTTTTCCATGACACAGATGGTCTAAAAACAAAACTGAAATCTCATCTCATTGATTAACAGTACGCCTAAATTACTGAAAATTTAGTTTTTGTAGATGACCAGTTCGTCAACTCGGTACAGATCAAATCAAAACATTTTGAAAAGCATAACCTTAAAGATGTATAAAAGTAAAATAATGTTCTTATAGATGCGTACATTTGTATAATGATACGTCAAAATTACGGAATTACATGTTAAATTGCATATTGATTATCATTATCTTGAATTTCGTTGCATCTCTGATCACTTCAATGGCATGGATAAAAAAGATTGACAATTTAGCCGTGAATTTTGTTCATATGTTGGGCCATTTTCAAAATATACTCAAATTTTGCTCTTCAAAATGGCAGTTAGTTTAGTTTGGTTCTGAGTGTCCTATACGATGGATTTCAACAAAAACCTACAAAATTCGTTAAAATTTGTCAAAATTGCATTCAAATAGCAAATCCTGTGGTCGAATCTTTTATCTTAAGATATGTAAATGCACTTGAATTGATTTTTTTTATACTGTATATAACAGGTGGCACTTTAAAACAATTTTGGAGAAGATTTAATGCATTTCCAAAATTGGTATGCTGAGTGTAACAAATTTACGGGAGGTGCCATACCTCTTATCAAAAAAAGTTATCAAGCTCTTCTCCGTCTGGAGTTCTGTTTGCGCTAATTTTGCAAAACACTTTCATCACTGTAGGAATCGACGAAAATGCAACACAATTAAGCCACATATGTGAACGTAGCCCTTCAAGAATCTAAATATAAGTTTGAATTCCTTCTTTATAAAATATATGTCAAATGAAATAAATGATGCACCTGTTTTAAAATTGATATTTCAGACAAATTTTGAGAGCAAATGTAATGAGAATAATCCTTTGAATATTTATCATAGGGGTTTTCTAGTTTACTATGGATTTTCAATTTTCAGCTATATAGATGGGGTTTCCCACTTTCGGAGATTTAATGGTTTTTCTTAATTTTAATATGTTCTTTACCAGATATGTACCTTTCGGAAAATACATAGTTTCCTACAGGTTTAATTTTAGAGAAATTGTCCAGACAAATTTTAGATATAGGGAAATTAAGTTGAAGATGTCAAAGAATTAAATTGATGGTTTCTAACCATAATACAAAACATGATAGTCATCTGCAAGTCGATACATACGCAATGATCAAATAACTCAACGCATATAAAAATAGTTTAAATTTCCAAGTAATTGCATCCTTTTATGCATTTATTTCTATTCTTATTGTAACAACAGTTTCCCTAATGTGAAATGACTGTCTGGGTTCTCTTGAGATTTGCTCGTTAATGTCAAATGACCACGTATTGAATTCATCTGAGATATTCTTTGTGTAAACTCAAGCTTTTCTGCGTTTCATTTAAGAAAAATAATTTGTTCAGACAAACGAATAGAAATGTATTTATATGTCCCTATACAACTCATAAACTTAGTAGGAGTTATTTTTCATGAAAAAAAGATCTCCGTTGATACATGATTGTTATTAAATGTTAAAGAAGCCATAACTATATCATCCGAATGGAAAAGTCATATATAAATACGCGTTATATATCTCTTTTGGTTCAAACATTTTTTAGATAATTTTTGGAAAGCTATTAATTATATTCTCACTAGCGGATTGAGCCTTTGAGATGGGGGTTCTAACAAATTGGTGTTCCAAGCTATTTTATGCATTTCTTTAATATTTTTCCTAAATTGCATGTATGTATTATACTTTTCCTTTCGATTTCTTTTGGACCAGTTCTGCAATGAGTGGCTGAGAAAGAGTTATTTTTGTGAAAAAAGACCTCCTTTGATACAAAATCGTAATTAAATGTTTAAAAAAAGCCATAACTTTATCATTTCAATGGAAATGTTGTATATGAATACGTTTATATCGCTTTTGCTACACACTTTCTTTTTAGTTTTTCCGTCAATTAAGTGTCGTAATTTTTTTTTTTAAATCGTGAATTAAATTATGGGAAAAAATGTCAGTAATTATCATTTTACGTTAAATGAAACAAATAATTATTGAAATATCGCAAAATAAGATATTTATGGGTTTTTTATTATTTAAACTGTTTCTGGCTCAAGAAACTGGAAATACGACACCTCCGATTTAACATTGAGTTTACTAATTCTACAACCAGAACGGCCGTGGCCTGAGCAAACTTGACGGCTGAAAAACGGTCATGCTCAGAACAGACTTAGGCAGAACGATCATGGCCAGAGCAGACTCACATGTAGGTAAAACAGTCATGGCTAGAACAGACATGATTCTAGGACCAGAGCAGACATGATTCTAGGACCAGAGCAGACATGATTCTAGGACCAGAGCAGACATGATTCTAGGACTGATCAAAGTCTTCTCTAAATTAACTTCAAGTTAACTTCGAGTTGTTCTTATGAATGCTGTCCAACTTGGACGAGAAGTTATTTCTGCGCCACACTGTATCTCTTTTAGTTCATACGTTTTAGGATTTTTTTATTTTTCGAAAAACTATTATTGATAGTAATCTCACTGTCGATTGGAGCGTTCGAAAAAGAGGTTTCTGAAGGGTTTCAATAAATGGAACATGGGGTTTTATGTAACAAAAGACTATTTAAATGCAAAAAGATAAGGCTTTATACAGGTTGGGACCTTTTTTGTACTGAGTCTTCAATTCGATAATAATATAACAACAATAATTATTTTTTTGAAAGTTTATGGTAGCCACAAAGGCTTTTTTTGGTACATTTATGCAAGCTTTTCTCCTCTCCATCTTTTCATGGCTGTATGTTTTGTTGTCTTTGTCTTCTAAATCCGGACTGGATGATATGTGTAACTGAATTCGGCAAACCCCGTTTTATTTCAACGACAATTACCGGAGATGAACCTCAATCATCACTATGTCACTATCAATGACAGTTAAATGTTTTACCGCCTGCAAATAATACTGTGACTACTGAAACAATTATGTAACAACTGTACAGAATGTTGTGGGTATTGCATGTAATGTTGTAACCCTTGTATATCCCACTGTAAAGCATATATAATGTTGTAACAGCTGCATGTATCAAGGTGTAAAACACTGCATTTAATGTTGTGAGCACTACAATGTGATCATTGTATATGATACCTTAGCGACTGCCGTTGTTACTGCATATAATATTGGGACTACTGAAAACGATACCTGTCTGAAAGTTAATATTTATACATTATTTTTGTATACTGAAAAACAATGCTGTACAACCTGCACCGTATATACTATTTTAACGCATGCATATAGTGCTGTTACCGCTGCATTATATGCTACAGACTATATTATGTTTGGAGCGCTGCATACAATACTGTTGGTACTGCATTTAATGACTTGAGTGCTGAATATATATAGAATAATGGAAGTTTTGTTCTTGTATCAAAAACAAAACTTCTATTATTATCCCTGCACTTTCGAATGAAAGTTCGGGGATATTGTCGTTGGCCTCGTCCGTCCGTCCGTCCGTCCGTCTGTCCGTCACACATCCTTGCGACGCGAACTCCTCCTACATTTTTGGATTTAGGGTTTTAATTTTGTTATAGAACTGTTGCATATATGCTGCAGATGCGCAATAAGCTTTCGGATTTTTGATATTGGTCTTGGTGCAAACAAGAGGCCCCAAGATGTCCATTTTGACACATGTGGCATGCGACGCGAACTCCTCCTACATTTTTGGATTTAGGGTTTTAATTTTGTTGTAGAATTGTTGCATATGGTCTGTAGATGCGCAATAAGCTTTCGGATTTTTGATATCGATCTTGATGCAAACAAGAGGCCCCAAGATGTCGATTTGACAAAGACCACAAAATGTGGGTTGTGACACATATGGCATGCGACGCAAACTCATCCTACATTTTTGGATTTATGGATTTAATTTTGTTGCAGAATTGTTGCATATAGTCTGTAGATGCGCAATAAGCTTTCAGTATTTTGATTCCGATTCCAACTTTGGTGAATTTCCTGAAATATCAAAGACTGATATTTTTGGACATTTTGGCATATGATCTTATATTTTGGCAAGTATTTGGAAAAATTAGAAATTCTGAAATCTTAGAATTCGAAAATGTGATTCCAATTTTGGTAAATATCCTGAAAGTCTCAAAGACCACTTATTTTTTGGAATTCTACCTAGCAACAATACTGTTAGGATTTGTTTCCATCAGGGCAATCATTTTCACCAATTGAATTTCAAAAATATTTGATTCAAATTTTGGTAAATTTCCTGAAAGTGTCTAAGACCACGTATTTTTTGGAATTCTACCTAGAATACCGTTAGGATTTGTTTCCATCAGGGCAATTATTTTCACCAATTGAATTTCAAAAATATTTGATTCCAATTTTGGTAAATTTCCTGAAAGTGTCAAAGACCACACATTTTTTGGAATTCTACCTAGCAACCAAACTGTTAGGATTTATTTTCATTAGGGCAATCATTTTCACCAATTGAATTTCAAAAATATTTGATTCCAATTTTGGTGAATTTCCTGAAAGTGTCCAAGACCACGTATTTTTTGGAATTCTACCTAGCAACCATGCTGTTAGGGTTTGTTTCCATTAGGGCAATCATTTTCACCAATTGAATTTCAAAAATATTTGATTCCAATTTTGGTAAATTTCCTGAAAGTGTCAAAGACCACATATTTTTTGGAATTCTACATTGAAACCATAGTTAAAAAATTTGTTAGAATTAGAAGAAATATTTCACAAACTTGATATCCAAAATATATGATTCCAAGTTTGGTAAAATTCCTGAAAGTCTCAAAGACTACTTATTTTTTGGAATTCTGCCTAACAACCATATATTTCTTAATTCCTTATGGTAAAAATAGTGACTGTCAATAGTTTAATTTCAAAAATGTTAAGAAAAATTATTCCCAGGGTCTATAGCTGTTTTCTGTGTCAAACAGGGGGTGCGGGGATCACTGTCGTTTCGGACAGTCCTTACTCTAGTTCTTTTTATCGGTATTTAACTAAATCATTCAATGGGTTGGGGGCAAAATTTTTTTGGGGGGAGGATAACAAAGATTAGATTTGCTTGGGGTTAAATTGTTTTCTGGGGTTCAGTTGAAAAAGTCTAGCTAACATTTTTTCCTTTACATGCTAGATTTAGTTCAAAACCGAGTCCTCTCCGCCCATTTTGAAATTTTCCTCTTCATAAAATACATGCATTTTCTCTTACCGATTTCAATTTTTGACAGTATTTTTCGGATTAGTAGTCCTCTGTTTAAATATATGATAAGTTGTATAATATATGGCAAAACTCCGTATCACATGCCGTATTATCCCGAGTTACCAATATCAGCACGAGGGCCTCTGGCCCTAGGGCTGATATTGGTCGAGGGATTTTGCCATGTATTATTCCCTATATAATGCTTTTGCATAACGTTATGAACTCTGCACGTTACTTTGTAACGTTGTCAGCACTGCATACGGTTCAGCTAAACATAAACTAATAAAAGAGGTTCCATGTTGATCTAATGTAATAAAATCAATGTGAATACAACTGAATATTTAAAACGGTACCAATTAATTTATTACGTAATTTATATTCTTGTTCTAAAACGAACGATATAACCAATTTCACAACTACATTTTTTCTAATGTTTTCAGTGGATGCCTCTCATCATTACATAACACATCAACAACTTTAGAACATTTGTTGAAAAGTTACGACATCCGTCTTCGACCAAACTTCGGAGGTATGTATTTGAATATTATATGATTAAATGCAACAATATTCCTTATCAAATAAATGCAATAAATGCACACAACGACTGCAGCATAAATTAATTCTTATAGATTGAATGAAAAATAAGTGCTTGATTAACTCTCACGATATATACCATTACTGAAGAGTTCGTAATGAAGAATGGCAGGTCTGTCTGAAGGTTTTAATTGACAACTTTATTGCAAATCTTGAAAATCAAGATAGTTTTGTCAGAGAAAAAGTCATTCTACGTTAATGATATATCATACTGGGACATCCTATTATCATTTAAAGCTTCGTAAAATCCGAATGTAATTGTTTGCGTTCATTAATGGGTTCTCGCAATAGACCAATTAAGAATGTTTCAAACAAGACCACAGATGACGAAATATAAATTTACGAAAAAAACACTTACTATGAACGTTAAATCATTTCCGGTCACGTAAATAGTTTTTTGCAAGATAACTGATTACTCGTAATCGTAATATCCATCCGGAAATGTTGAGATCAATTTTAGAGCCAACACGTCTTATAATTTGTTTTTTTAAATGTGACCAAGCTTTACTACCCATTAAAACAGACAACAAGTTTTAGCTTTCTAAAAGATTCAATGTACTTTTACTTTGACAATAAATGCACAAATGATACTCGTATATTTTATTACCTGATTTAAACATGGTCAGCAGAAAGCAAAAAAGTCTCAGTTTTGATATTCTTATGCAACTATAGTAAATGAACGTGTTGTTTTGTTAAAAAGCAGTAATAATGTTCTGATTTTACATTTAATTTAATCAAATGAACATGTAACACATGCAATACAAAGATGGGCGCTTACCGGATGTTAATATTATGAGATGACCTGACTTAGACAAAAACGCCCACTTTGAACGTCAAGAAACTTCCGGTCACGTACATGATGTTTTGAAGCTCAGCTTACTGTAAACAACAAAATACCGAAGTTACTGTTAATTTATTTTTTGCATATGCGCATTTCGACAACTAATGTCTCATCACATCAGTGAAGTCTAAACAAAATATTTGGAAGTCCATTAAACAAAAAAAAATCGTGTATAAGATGATAGAGAACAATTAACCAAAAGGATCTAAATAGAAACGTCAAAATTCAGCTAAGGACAGAGCTATGCATGAGGGAGATACTCCTTAGTTTTAAACAAAATTTTGTAAAATTTAAATACTGAAAGTTTCAATAAAGTCGGTTTTCGGGTCAGCACCGAAGCACTGACTAATGGGTTGGTGAATACCCTCGGGGACTAACAGTCCACCAACAGAGGCATCGGCCCAGTGGTAATAAATAACAAAATACCGAAGTTACTGTTAATTTACATGTATTTTCTGCATATGAGCATTTCGAAGACTTATGTCTCATCAGTGCAGATCTAACCAAAACATTTGGAAGTCCATTAACCGAAAAAAAAAACAACGAAAAAACGTGTAAAAGCTGATAGAGAACATTTAACCAAAAGGATCTAAATAGAAACGTCAAAATTCAGCGAAGGGCAGAGCTATGCATGAGGGAGATACTTCTTAGTTTTAAACCAAATTTTGTAAAATTTAAATACTGCAACTTTCAATAAAGTCGGTTTTCGGGTCAGCACCGAAGCACTGACTAATGGGTTGGTGACTACCCTCGGGGACTAACAGTCCACCAAGAGAGGCATCGGCCAAGTTGTAATAAATAACAAAGTACCGAAGTCACTATTAATTTACATGTATTTTCTGCATATGAGCATTTCGACAACTTATGTCTCATCAGTGCAGATCTAACCAAAACATTTGGAAGTCCATTAACCGAAAAAAAAACAACAAAAAAAACGTGTAAAAGCTGATAGAGAACATTTAACAAAATGATCTAAATAGAAACGTCAAAATTCAGCTAAGGACAGAGCTATGTATGAGGGAGATACTCCTTAGTTTTAAACAAAATTTTGTAAAATTTAAATACTGCAAGTTTCACTGAAGTCGGTTTTCGGGTCTGCACCGAAGCACTGACTAATGGGTTGGTGAATACCCTCGGGGACTAACAGTCCACCAACAGAGGCATCGGCCCAATGGTAATAAATAACAAAATACCGAAGTTACTGTTAATTTACATGTATTTTCTGCATATGAGCATTTCGACAACTTATGTCTCATCAGTGCAGATCT
>MJUU01045555.1:31009-80098 GCA_002080025.1 Modiolus philippinarum
AAAAAAATTAGCTGTTTTTAGGATGTTACTGTGTGCATTTGCAATTGATGTAAATTGTTGGCACTCAGGTAAAACCAATCTACTAGTATGTGTGAGATTATTACTATGACGTTACTGTTTGTAAGTAAAGTATTCCGGAATGCACGATTTCGCCATTATTTTGCATCATTATGACCAAATCACTCCTTAAAGATTAAATTGTAATTCACATCATACTGCTTTTCAAATTAATTTTCGTCAATGTCTTTTCTTAAAATCGACCCCAAAAACATACCAAAAAGAAAAGAATGAAGTACATACATGTATAGAAAAAATCTGAGGATATACACTAAATAAACAGAACTATTCGAGGACAACGAAAATCAAGGGGACTTAATACCACGAAAATTACAGACACTTAAAAGGAATCTCGTACCAGTATTATACTAGTATAAGCATGCGTGGTGTGTTCCTCATATTACGGAACCTATGTAAAAACTAGCTCTTTGTTGCGAGTAAGTGTTACCGGTTAGTGAATATTCACTCCACGGTGTTTTATATACGATGAAATATGTGTTTTTTCTTATTGGTCGCTAAAAATTATTTGAAGTGATTTCTGGTGTTCTTTTTATTTTCGGTTTCCAGACATATCTCCTTATTGGTCGCTAGCTTATTGGTCGCTAGCTTGAGCTTGGTTGTGTTTGTATGTGTGCCGAATCAAAATAAAGTTTTCTTATCTTATTTCTTATCTAAATTTGTTCACCACTGGAGGCCACTGAGCATAAATAGGATCAAGGATAACTGAAATCAAGCCTTTTTTCCGGCCAACTGACTGAATGGTGCGATTAGAAACTATCTCTAAATTCATATCCCTTGGAACCAAAAGGTGGTAATTATGGTGATTATGGTACGTACTCGGATCCCCCTCCCCTTTAAAGGTTGTTGAGGATATCTTGATCATACGGCTAGGAGGATAGTTTACTGTAGACCGAAACTGCTGTTTTTTTTTATAAATTGATCAATATGCGCTTTATGATCTTACTAAAACGGGAACATCAAAGATGCCACCAATGGAAAAAAATAGTTAGACCTTGAACATTCAGAGATCGTATCTGAAAATCGTAAATAGTCAGTGCATATGGAGAAGATAACAGGAAACACTTACAATGGCCGCAAATTACAATAACATGCCAAAGCCCAATGTTTATTATGTTGTTTGTTTCGTTCTCGTCATTTATGTTGTGTATGTGTGATCCTTATGTTGCCAGGTATTCTGGTATTAAAACAAATGTTATTACCAGTTGTAACAAAATAATTCATAGTTTTACAAATGAATGAGTAATTACATTTTAAAAATCTTTTCTTACAATTTTTGACATAACAAATAAAATAAAATACTCGAAGGTAACAAGGTTTTTTAAATCAAATCTAGGCTGTAACTTTTTGACCCCGCGAAAGAATTTTTATCCTCTAATTTATTATTACTTTAAAATATACGATATATTTATAGTATTTAATGTATTTAATTTTATTTAATTTTTGTGTTATTTTGTTTGGTAAATACCTGATGTCTCAGGCTTGAGGACAATTGTTATACTCCTTATCATCACCAAGTTTACACATTTAATTTTAATTGAGACTACTTGTAGGTTTGATAATCATTATGAATATTTTGAATTTAATATAGACCAATGTCCAGATATTGACCACCACCGTCCACCAATATCTATGAATTTGGAAATTGTTGTTATAACATTGTTCAAAGTAACGTTTATAAGATGAAATGGATAGAAACAATACATTAATTGCTGTTCTTCCTCTGGTTCAATCCACCTTAACGGCATCAAGGTTTGAAGGTACCATGCAGTCCAAATAAGTTGTTCTACTATGATTTTACTGCGGTTTCATGGCTCAAAACTGCTGAAAGGGCCTTTACCTTCGCCCACTCTCGAAAATACACCAATTACAAGTCTTTTGAATTGACATTAACAATGAAAAAATATGGGGTAAATGCACATGATAAAAGTCTCCATAAATACATGGTAATTCAATCCGAACAATGGAACAACGCTGTTATTATTGTTCTTCATATGGAAGTCACCACGATACCTTCAACGATGTTCTTTTGCTCATATCTCATAGTAAGTTAAAGACAACCCATAGCACTTGCTCATACCTGATAGTAAGTAAGAGATGGCCCTAGCGCCGGTTCGAGCGGTATTTATTTATAGATGTTTAACAACAATACCAGTTTTATAATTAATCGCGGATGAGGGATCGTCAACAAACATAAAATTTACTGGTAAAGTGTTCTTACAATCGTCGTCATCCGTTGCCCAACAAAAAGACATAAAGTAAACAACCATAGGGCACTCATCGACTCAATTGCGAGAAAACTTGGCATCATAAAATTTGGGCACTATAGACAGGTGGTCAGAATAACAAGCAAAAAAGAGAGCATACACCTCAAGCACGGGGAATCTTTTTACGGACTCCACACTGCAGGATAGACAAACTGCTGTCTTAAACTAACAACGAAAGTCTCTATAATTAACATGCATTGTAAAAACCAACCATTTATTGTTATCTTTCACCATGAGACATTCAACAATAAGCTTTGCTCATACCTCATAGTAAGTTAAAGACGGTCGCTAGAGACAGTTTGAGTGAACTTCATTGCTAGATATCGAAAAACGTTACATCTGCTTCTTATATACGCATGCCATAGATGCAGGGTCGTCAACAAACATAAAATTAATTGGCGTAGTATTCTTACAGTCGCTGTCATCCGTTGTCCGACAAAAAGCCTAAAAAAGCGACTGCATGGATAGACCTTTTTTTGAAAAATAACCACTCTCTCCTGAGTTTGTATTTTGTTTTAGTTAACTCTCAACTACGGTCCAATCAACATTATTATGATTAAAAAATTGCGACTATGTTTAATACTTTTGAGTGTATTGCCTCATTTTGCTTGAATATGTGTTGCCTCGAATTTCATGAGTGTGTATTTTCTCGATTTGCCTCATGATCTTGTATTTTATGATGTAAATTTTTAAACAATTTGAAGAGGAGAACAATGAAGATGGCCAGGAATAAATAAACAAATAATATAGAAGTTACTGCTGATATAGTTTCTGCATATGACCATTTCGACAAATTCTGTCTTTTCGGCATGGATAAAATCAGAACATTTGGAAATCCATAAACCGAAATATGTGTAAAAGCTGATAGATAACGAATAGCCAATGTGATTTAAACGGAAAGCCAAAATCACCTAAGGACAGAGCTATGCAAGAAGGAGAAACTCCTTAGTTATAAACATTCTTTTCTTAAATTCCAAGTTTCCAAATAAAATCTGTTTTCGGGCCAGCACCGAAGTACTGGCTACTTGGTTGTTGTGTTGGTGGGTACCCTTGGGGACTAACAGTCCACGGCAGTGGCATCGGCCCAGTGGTAATAAATCACTATAATACAGAAGTTACTGATAATTTTGTTTCTGTTTATGAAGTGAAGTAAGAGAATAAGGGGTGAGAAATTTGATATAGCGGGTTTGGAGGCGTAAAACATCGAAAATCGGATACTGAATCTATAGAAGAAAACTAGAAAATAAAAAATCCAAAACGTTGTGTGATATACAACACAACACAGAAAACCAAAGCACTGACGTGTGAACTCCCACAAAAACCGACAGTTTTATCAGATAATGGTAAGCATAATCACATATGGCACAACAAAATGTCCAGTGTTAGGAAATAGGTTTTTCGTTCGGTAAAAAACTCAGGATGTTCTCAAAAATGTATATTCTCATTTTGTAATGATTTTTCAAATCATGGTTAGAATCAGTGTCATGTTTAACAAATTAAGTCCTATTTTTACCTAGAAACAAATATGAATATCTTTTTGTACCCTTTTAGTACAATTAATTGTGGGCTACTGACTTTAAGAAAAATCAAATGTTTTACGTAAAGTTGTTGCAACAAATTTTTAGAGTTTTTTTTTTAAGTTCACATTTATCACTGTATATTTTTACATATCTTTCGGCCATCTTTTAGTGTAGTAAGTAATGAAGTCAGAAAGGGGTTTTGTGCATTTGGCAGTTCCAGCAATGCTTCACTGTTTGCGAGGGCATTTATGCTTGTAGCTTAAGTACCGTGTTGTTTTCCCCACTTACATTTATATTAATGTGATTGATTTTGATGTGTGGAGATTTTATAAGTTGATTTCTAAATGGGAAGGCAGGTTATGGGAGAAAACGGATTGGGATGTAGTAGAAAGGAGTATGGGAGTAGATTGAGAGGAGAAGGGTTTGGAGGAGATCCTCTGATCACCCCCTCATATATCAGTTCCTTGGGATCAGTTCCGAATTTTACAAAATGATTTTACCATATACTCCACAGCAATGTTGTCAGGATGTGTTCAAATTGTTCAAGTCTAAGAATTTTCAAAATGACTACCGTTGCCAAAGAAACGTCAAATATAGGAAATTTCGAAGAATTTCAAACAGGATACAACTTAAATGGGACTATTTGGTTTCAATACAAAATGTAACAGTCTGTGTCAATCTACTGTATGTATTTCCCAGAAATTTCAGTGACATCGAATATCAAACAGATAATCATAATACTGTTTTTTTATTTATTTTAATCACTCTACAAGAATCAACTCTAAATGAATGAAAAAGAATTCCGAGAAATTTTACTCTTTCACTTCCCTGTTAAATTTAAATTTATATTATCACTTTAACGAGAATAAATGTTTTAAGTATTCAATAGGTTTTAGTCATTGAACCGTTTCCGTTTGCAAACAATGAAGATGTGTATGACGATCTCCGGAAATATTGAATGCTTTCTACGGATACATAAACTGTTTTACATCTTATACTAGACTCTTTACGTAATGACGTGAAACGGGAATGTGTATTGGAGATTAGATAATTATTATCCAACATAATAATACCGTATAAAGACAATGGAGGTAAGAGGACATAGCTCAAATATTTATGCAGAATAAACCCAGGAAAAAAGACAGTTTTATTTGAATAGTTTGTCATAACTGGTGAAAAATGTAAACACAAATATAAAATATTTTAATACAAACTTTTTAAAAGCTTTTTGAATATTCGCAATCGTGTACAAACGAATGCAGTTGATATTTATTACGCAAGTTTCGAATGCAGTTGATATTTATTACGTAAATTTATGTAATTCCTGAAAAAAACTAAGACGAAATTCATCTTCTATAACATTGCGATAATGTGGAAGCTGCACACCGTGGCAGCAGGAAATAAAATAATTTGTTTATGAGTAATTATTTTTATTGCTAGACTAAAATTAAGGAGAATAGCCGTATAATGTATGTATAATACGACCACTGCCTTAACGGCATGGTTAGATCGTATTACGTAAGGAAATAGCTAATGGCGATTTTTTTCCTTGTCATTTTTCTGTTAATTCGTTACCTAATAGACCGTTAATTTTATTAGATACTTTTTTTTTTATAAAGTTTTGTTTTGAGCTGTAACTTGCTTTTGAAGAAACAAGGTCCCTTCTAGTAAGTCTACAGAGTACCTTAAAGGATGCTAACTCATACAAGTGTTTTAGGCCCTCAAGATAAAATTAAGATTGATATGAATGTTTTCCTCTTGTGCTTGCTTCATCTAAACGTGATCTGTTCGCGATGCCTAAAGTAATATTATTGTCAAAATGAATATCTATTTGTAAAATTTCTTTTAACTTTGTAAATCTTTTCAACAAATACAGAAGACTAGTCACGTTTTAAAACAGGTAAATAACAGTTCTGTACTTCTGACTAGGCAAATGACATAAAACTCAACAAAAAGTTTTCGATTTTATTTTGTTTAAAAGAGTTATGTAAATGTTCCAGATAGCATACAAAAATGGTAAATGATTATGTTTTTTTTCATATACCATATTTAGAAAGCTTCAGATATCTGGTACAAACTTAATGAGGATACTTATGACTTTCAAGGAAAACAAACACAAAAATAATAAAAAATAATAGTAAATAAGTTTTTTGATTGGATGTGGTTTGTACTGGTGGTTTCACTCCATTTTCCGCATCACTCAGCTAATCAAAAATAGTTAATGTAGAACGACGAATATATGTATATCTGTATAATACTAATGTAACCAGTGCTCAGACTTGATGAAGGACTTTTATCTGTTTTCCTCTGCTGTAAAAACTTATTAGTTCTACCCCCTGTATACCCAATCAATACTAAAGTGAAGGACAAAAAAAAATAAATTGAATAAAAAAAATAAATAAATAAATAAAAATAAAAATAATGACGCGAGTAAACAGTCTAGTGGTTTTTCGATCTGAGTATGGGAACTTCAGTTCTTCACTGGATTGATTTTAAATAGTTAGATACAGACAGTATATTTTCCATTATTATTAGTTTATATACAATAGTCACATCGTTAAATACCGAAATCATTTAAAAAAAACCACACAATCTCATTTTCTGTCCTGTGGAATTATCAAAAAAGAAAAAAAAACTAGAATTTCCTGTTCCTGTTCCCCTTTTTATCGAATGATAACATGATATTTATATCCTCTTTTTTGTAGATGTCTACTGATAGAGCTGTTATGACCTATGGAAATACCTTCCTGTCTATTAGTCTACATACTCACATAAACACTGCCACATATACCACAGTATTCTCTCCAAATGACACAAACTGCTCCACTGAAGATTGGATATATCCAAAATTAGATAAACTGAGCAAAAACAAAGCATATCTATATCTGCCAGTAATTATTTTCATGTTCCTGTTGATGATAATCGGAACACTTGGAAATGCTTTAGTGTTATATATTTATTGTTTACGGTCAAAGAAACGATCATCCAATTATTTCATCATCGCCATGGCAGTATTTGACTTTATAACAAGTATGGTAGTAATGCCAATTGATATTTACGATCTGATGTATCATTACTCATTTTATTCAACTATTGCATGTAAAATTTTTAGGACAGTTGAAAGCACTACTACGTACGCCTCTGCAATTATTTTAATACAAATCGCTCTTGATCGTTACTTCAAAATCTGTAAACCACTTAAATTTGGTAATCGGTCCAGAACAAAGTGTATGTCCTTTTCTGCGGCAATTGTGGCGTTATGTTTGGCAAGTCCAGCTACCGTTCTCTTTGGAACAAAAAGGGAGATAATTTATGGAACACTTTGTGGATTTGATTGCTCAATCGATCAGCGGTACAAGAATTCGACATTTCAGAAAATATATTACATTATACTGGGTTTAGTTTTTATCATAACATTTATTCTATTGTCAACGTTGTATCTTTTGATATGGTGTGCTATAAAAAGAAGGAAGGGTTTAATAATCGGCGATAATCCACGGAATTGTGAATTAGGAGGAAGTCAAAAAGGACGGAAAAGAATTTTGTCTAGCGTAAGTGATGATGACTCCTCCTCAGCTGTCAACAATCCTAAACAATATAGAAGAACATTTTCAAACACGTCGACGAAATCGAAGTTGTCTACCCTGTCTGAAAGATTTTCTAGCAGTATTAAATGTTCCCGCACAACAAAGATTTTCATTGCTGTCACTGTAGCGTTTGTAATCAGTTATCTTCCGTCAGTTGCAGTAATGATTTGTAAATCTGTCAACAAGAGAATCGACACAGATTCTTCAAACTTCGTTCAAGTACTGCTTAAGTTATGCTCAAGATGTCACTACTTGAACAACGCAGTCAACCCAATAATCTACAGTTTCCTTAACAAACACTTCCGCATTGATTGCAAAAAACTGACTAAAAGTATTGGAGTTTGTTGTAAAAACAAATTACGGCCTCGGTCCTGGTCTGTATCATCAGGATCCTCTAAGAGGTCAAGGTCAAACTCGTATAAAAGCGAGCGTACACATGAATATGAATTGGACACATTAAAACGCAACGTGCATGAAAATGGCATACCCTTATTTGTAAAATAAAAATAAAAAATGTATATACATGTTTAAGTAGTCTTCAAACTTATTTACATGTCCTTGATTGTAGTCAACCTAGTAAACACTCATTATTTGTCTTAATACTTCTATACTTGAATTAACAATGAAAGGATATAGAGTAAATGCAAATGAGACAAAGTATCCACAAATGCATGGTGAAACTAAGCAATGGAACAACGCTTTTATTGTTGTTCTTCATCTTGAAGTCACCATGAGTCCTTCAACAATGAGCTTTACTCATACTCATATATGTCAGACTGACTTAAAATTAAAAAAAGGATTACGATATAGGATTGTGATTTAGGTTATGGTTTTGACGGGCTGGTTTTGAGACACATTTTTTTCATATGGAAATACAACAAAACAACGAATATGGAAATACAACAAAACAACGAATGCTAAATCTTCTGCAGACTTATTAATAGTCCCTTTCGACTAATCTAATTAGGAACTGCAATACAGTATGGTAACGACAAAATTTATAGTACAGATAATCTATTCATCCCTAGATGCATTTTTGACAATAATACTAGACGAAAACGAAGTTTATGGCCATCACCATAACACATCACCAACACTTCATGGTGTAACTTTACAGGATCTACTTCCATTCGTTTATAAACCTTTAGGGTTGCCTCACATTCAATATTAAACTGTATTCTTTACCACTTACTAAATTGAATTCTCTGTATAAAGCATCTTAAGAAAATGCTGCTGTTGATCAATCCTCATCTTCATACAAGTTGGACGCTGTTATACTAGATATTTGACAGGTTATTCAACACTGTAAATAAACACGCCAATGTAGAAGGTCTTCGTTCGTTTCTATATTATGTTCGCTAATAAAGGTTTGGATGCTATTACTCTAGCCAATTTCTTGCACCAAAGAAATGTAAAAAAGCATAATACCTTCATATTTTAAACTAACACCAGTTCCAATCATTTCGTACACATCTAAAACTTTCAATTCTAAACATGTATTGCAAATCTTACCACCGACGGCCTCCAGTTTTAACCACCCGATTGTTCATATTCCGTAACTTCGGTATTTAGTCAGTCGTTTTAATTCACTGATATAGTCCATGTGGTCACGTCATAACGGGAGATTTGAATATCATTGAAAACAAGTCTTTCCGTGATATTCCTCCAAAAAGATCTAAATTCCATGATCACGTTCCATGAACTTGGAAAAAAATTACTTCCTATGGATGTTCGGAAAATGGATTAAGCGTGAACAAGATACAAACCTTGTTTCTCTCTTTCGGAGTAGATTAAGGTCAATGATTCTTAAACGAATCAATCAGCTACATGGGCAATGAGAACTAAAGCATCATCAATTAAAAAATGTTGATGTGGCCAGTTACTCCATTCTGGAAAAAAATATATCGTCGTCACTGGCGATACGGCATCTAATAACATCATTTTTATTTGCAAAAATCATTACATATATCGTTTAAAGAAAGAACAAGGCATTGATAATTCCAAAGGCAATCCAACTTACGCAGCTACTACTCTGTCAAAGGAGGAGATATTACAGAACCATAAATCTGTTTTGCTTTCCTTTGGGATTTCCATTAAGGATGAACACACGGATCTTCCATCTTTGTACTTGATACCAAAATTACATAGATGTCAATACAAACAACGATACATCCCTGGACCTGCCAAATGCTCTCCAAAGTCTATATCTAAGCTGTTAACCTCCATTTTGACAGCTATAAAGGAGTGCCTTCAAAAATATTGTGGTACTTTATTTTCAAACAGCGATGTAAATAAAATGGGGTCCTGATCGACAATATATTTGTCCAGTTTGGAGGACTTGTTTTTTGAACAGATTATCGGAATTCTGATGACCACAAACTGTGCACATCTTCTAGCCGTTATGTTTATCAACTCTTATGAGACTGAATTCATCGAAGGGCTTCTTCAAAATAAAGGTGAAGAACAAGCTCAATCACTTAATTTTAGCTTCCGTCATACTGATGATATTTTTTCACTAATCATCCCTTGCTTTGGTCATTTTCTTCATTTGATCTATCCGAAAGAGCTCGAAATTAAGGATAATACAGACACTTCCACATCGGCCTCATTCTTTGACATTAATCCTGGAATATACAATCGAGAGGTAGACAACAAACTAAGCTGTATGACAAACGCGATGACTTCACATTTCCAATAGTTAACATCCCTTTTCTTTGTAGCAATATTCAAACAGCGCTGAAATATGGAGTTTACATCTCCAAACCCATTCACTACTCGATGGTCTGTGGTCGATACAGTGACTTCCTTATAAATAAATCGGTTCTTTCAACCGACACATGTATTTTGGCTCAAGACTTTACACCGTTAACTCTAAAAACTTTTGTGATTACCTATGATATTAAGTTTTTGTTAATGGTGTTTCGGGATTTTTTGCTTGAAGTTTTAATTACAGACTGTAACTCTAGCATGGGTCCCTCATCAGAAGTCTCCCAACTACCACCTTGTTTTTGCAAGATGTGTTTTGTTTTTACTTCTTTTATAAGCTATAATAAGCACTTGTGTAAAAATTTCTTTGCACTTTTGATCTCTTTGTATGCATCCCCAGTGTTTTCTTATGATTTTACCCAGGTTTTTCACTACCGGATTGTACTTAATGATTAAGGTTAGTGGCACATTTTTTTTCCATTTAGATCCCGGTTGCTCACAAATAAGGTATTTAATCAAGGGTGTGTATAGCTTCAAGTCATCACTGCAGGAAAGTTTACGGTTGAACTCACCATCTAGTGGACCGCTATTTGACATCTGTTTGCCAGATGACAACAGATCTTTCCCTTTAAAAGCTTAAGATTATTGTTTCCTCCATCGGATTTGATATGTCAAACAAGACGAACCAGGAGATACTTATGGTGGTTTTGGAGTATAAGCAAAATCCATCAGAATTTTACAATAGTTTGCAGAATTAAACTTCAAAAAAATAAGATGAAAATTAGGGATCACGGACCATATAAGATCACCGAAAATAGGGAAATTTTAGTTGAAATGTTAAGGAAAATGATAGTTTTAAAAATTATTCAAGTTCCGTCAATGAGAATTTTGATTAATTTCATATATTGCTAGCCCCTCTAATGAACTTTCTTAAAACAAATAAAAAACAAAAAAAAAAGGGGGGGGGTCACGGACCTTACTATTTAATTATTACCTCCCTTGTTTAAATTTTCATTTCAAAGAATTTTACAGTATAAATACTTTTCTAAAATTTTCGTCTAAAATGAAGTCTAGACTTAGAATAATCGGTCCATTTTTTTAGTTTTAAGCGAAATATTTTAACGATTTGTCCAAATATTAAGATTCTTGTATATTTCTTTAATGAAAAATACCTATCAAAGCATGAGAAATGAAAACAAAATGGCGGAATACCACCGATCCTCCTTAACCGAACTAATTTGATGTAATTGTTTCTTTGTTTTCTCCGATGTTGCCATTGTCCTTGAATTGTTCGTTTCAGACTGGTGGTTCGGTTCTCACTTACTTTGATTGCCAAAGTAAATTTGAATTCAGCAAATGACAATTTTGACAACTTTTGTGCATTTAGTGGATATCTGATAAGACAAAAAGGCGAAATGTATTTTAAGGCAATTGCTTCCCTTCAAAGATGAACAGTACTTGACATTAGAGACACCGTTCGAAGAGTTTGCTTTTTCTAGAATTAAATTTGGTCTTATTTCATTATTGAGGAAAAATTACTTGTTGCTTACCATTAGGTAAAAGACATTCAAAATCTTATGAAAAGACTAATATTTTCATTTAATTTTAGAAAACTAGAGATTTTGAAGACTAATATATAAAAGATGGCCTTTGACCACGCCTCACTTTCTGTCCCTAGTCCACACAAGTGTTACTTTTGTAGTATCAAAGTTCAATTCGCAGAACTATTTGCAACAATATCAACATCACAAAAACAACGGAAGAGGCTGTTTGTAAACACGTATGCTGTGGTTTTATACATATTTGGTGTAAGATCATTAACCTTTAATTTGCGTTCATTTAATTTTCAATTAATCATCACTAGGTCAGAAAAGACCACTATTACTTTTGTCTGAGGGGCGTACTTCCGACCATAAAAGGACATTCTCATTCAACCTTCTAGGGCATGATTCAGACATTAGTAAACCTTCATAGACAATGGAGTCCCAAAGAGAAAGGGTTGATTAAGTGTATGTTATTTTGTAATGTAGTGTGAATTATAGTATTCTATTCAATTTTTTCCTAATGTACATTGTTATGTGTGAAGACAATAAAGGCATGGAACGCCCACAATATGGTCATGGATCGGTCATCTTGTTAAATGTTTAAACGTAAACACCGAGGAAGACGTAAACAGGACACCACGTGAGTCAACCGTACAAAAAAATAGAATTGATTTTAAGAATGCATTCCAACAGCTTATGCCTTCATTAGTAATTTATTAAAATATAATCCAAAACGCAAAAGTTTCGGACGGAAAAGCAAAATTTTCGTACGAAAAGCAAACTCGGACAAAAAGCAAATTTCGGACAAAAAGCACTGTATCAAACAGCTAGTTAACGTTTCCTTTTATTTTTGAAAACGGAATCGATTTTTCCGTATAATTATGTTCTAAAGAGAACCCATTGTGTTTCGTTCCATTACTGAAATGGAAAGATATTGAGACCTACTTGACAAGATCTTACAAAGAATATGTGTTTTACAGAACATTTTCTACTTTCTTCCACATATTCCAAAAATCAAGAGACAACAAGGATTATGCATACATTCTGTGTTCTATTAAATCAATTTTACAACTGGAACGAGAACTATTTCGTTAGTTTTAATACGGTAGTATTCTTTAATCTACTGAATAAGTTACATATTGGAACATACATTTTCATGGTTGTATGAGAAAAGGTGTATTATTTCCACTCAAACGATCGTGTTAAATCATAGTCGGTGTTTGTAAGTTTGGCAATCAACCCCGGAATTACTCAAAGTTTGCAAAATAGAAACATTGTTACGATCTGTCAAATAATGGTGACAATCCGTAAAACTTATGTTGTCACAATTGCAACAGTGGCTGAACATTAACAATGAAAGGATATGGAGTAAATGTACCGCGATGATGAGACAAATTTTCTACAAATACACGATTAAACCAAGCAATGGAACAACGCTTTTATTGTTGTTCTTCATCTTGAAATAAGTCTGAGGCCTTCAACCATGACCTATGCTCATATCTCGAATAAAGTTCAGGCGGTTCCTAACACCGGTTTGACCGACTTCATTGCTAAATGTCGAGCGACGCTACATCCTTGTATCCATTTGGATGCGGAGTTGAAAATAGACATAAAGTGCTCTTACAATTGCTGTCATCCGTTGCCCGACAAAAATAACATTTGGAAATTACAAAATTTAAATGCCAAAATATGAATGTATGATATTGTATCCATATGAAAGATTTTCTAAAGAACAAGAACATCATAACTGAAATGTATAGGGAGCATAATCTCTCGCACGGGGAAACTTTTTACGGACTCCACACTGCAGGTAGGACAAAGTCCAGTCTTAAATTAACAATGAAAAGATATTGGAGTAAATGCACATGAGTCAAATTCCTACAAATGCATAATCAAACCAAGTAATGAAACAGTGTATTATTCTTGATCTTCATCTTGAAGTCACCATAAGGCCTTCAACAATGAGTTATACTCATACCTGATGGTCCCTAGAAACGGTTTGAGTGGAATTCATTGCTAAATGTCGAGCGATGCTACACCCATGTATCCCCTTTTGTTTAGGTTTTGAAGACAGCAAATTTTGCACTGTTTATATAATCAATGTACAAACTACAGGCACAAAAATAGCGAATGAGTTGTGAAAAGAAGAAGCCATGAAAATATGGTATGACAAATCCTTACAATCCTGGTCTGATCCTAGATGCCAGTCGGTGGCAGACATAAGTAAACCCAAAACCATGTGTTAGAATTTTCTGAAAAACAACTTGGGAGATCATGGCCCTTAGTTAGTCCCCCGGTTAGTCTGTTGAAACAATTATGTTTGACAGGTCTTGGTCTGCAGCTGAATCTATAATTTCAATATGTTTTCACATCACTGGTACAATGATACAGATCTAAGAAGCCTGTCAACTATTATACTAGATGTACTCAATGATAAACACAATGAACTACTCTCCAACTACATATCCAATACCATTATAGGTCAACAAAAACTGCGTCTTAATAATTTTTGGATACGATGAGTGGTATATCCTCCAGAACATGTATTCGGGAGGCTTTGTTCTGATCCAGCAGATAGCAGACTTTAGCCTTCGACCATATCAGAGATACATTCGAACATATTACTGACTGAAACTACTTGACATACTAGAACTAATCATGGCCACAAAAGTCCCGAAATTGCTGGAAAAAATTAGAATTAAAACTGGGCACGAGATTGCATCTAGCTAGGAACAAGCTGAAAAACTGAATCCTTATAGAAACATGATTAATGATTAATGATGAGCGTGTAGTTTGTACAGTGATTTTTTGAACAGAGCGAAAACACTGTCCCAAAAGCTGCTTAGTCAGGGATTTGTTCAACCCATGTTAATTTCATCCCTCAAGAAATTCTATGGCCGTCACCATAACATCATTGAAAGATATGACGTGTCAGTATCCCAAATGAAAGTGGACATTTTCAGCTAGATTCACGTCTTCCCGGATTTGACTACCGATTTTGACATTTTCTTAGATTGACTCACTCACAGTGTGACGGGTGTTGTTAACAGAGCAGGACATGCTTACCCTTCCGGAGCAACTGATGTCACTCTCAGTTTCACTGGAGTTCACACTGTGAGTGCCTTTGTTTTGAATGTAGTGATTTCTATTTTTTGGCTTTATATCTGTCTAACGTCATTGTTTTCTGTGTCCTCGATTTTGGCCATGTCTTTGGACTTCGATTTTGGTGAATTCCACTCCTTTGTTCCTTCGGTATCTACTGCCGTTCCTTCGGTATCTACTGCCATTGTTTCTCGATTGAAACAACTTGGCCAATCGGTAGAAAACTCTGTGACTATGGTACTAGTAGGCACACGAGGTTACTCTCAGAAAACTGTGTCGGCACGTTTTGTTTCGATGAGGATGATAAATAACAGACAAAACATTGTTGACACTGTGTTTTAAGGGCATACGATACAGTATAGATCCCATATTGATTTTTTTCACGAAAATCCGATATAATATTAATTTTGATATGAGGATTCCAAATATGCAAAGAAAAACATACCTCAATGACTTACTTTTTGAGATATTTAACGTTGAAAATCGCTAATTTTGGGGTAAAACCCAATAATTTGCGTTTTTCATGTAAATTTTTAAATGGTTGTAATTTTCAAAGTACTTGGGCTATATTTCAGTTCTGTTTTTGGATCTGTGTTGCTCATTTTACCGCCTTTAAATGTGATTATAATAAAACATATTAATAACTTCCGATATATCCCTTATTTGGTGTTTTTGTATATGTGATGCTCGATTATAGCTATATTCATGGATTGAAATCGAGATATAAAAAAAAATGACTATTGATTTTTCCTTCATAATTTGGCAATTGGCTCCCTCGGTGACATTCTTCTGAAAGCCAAGGAGAAAATAGGGGGTCCATGTGCTAGTTTTTAAAATATTTGAGAAAAACTGTAAAAAAATCACCACAAAATAATATTTTGGCGGTAAATGACGTTGCGTTGTATTTCTCTCGGTATAACGTCCGTCATTTTTACCGTTGTTTTATTTGCATTAGTTCATCAGGTGGTAGAGTATCGCAAGTTAGTGTCACAAATATTTGTTAATTATTTATTTTTCGCATGTTAATTTTTTTGTCAATTCCAGTAATGGTCTCACATGGTGCAGGACGATAAATGTATATTTGAAAGTGGGGTCTATCTTTGGGTGACCCATACATAAGACGATGTTGTTTGTGTCCGTTTATGTAAATTCAGTTGAGTGTCTAAATAACATTAGGCCAGTTACGCGCAAGTACCAGTTAATGGTAGAATGTCATTGGCTGAAGAAGGGAGTTTCTAGTGACTCGTGTTGATTAATCTATCAAAGGAATAATCATAATGTTTATTTGTAGTTTGTCTGCTATGAAACTTTGTCTCGTATTCACGAGGGAGTTTCTCTAGTTCCATTATTCAGTGTTTTTGTTAAAGTCCTACTGCACGGAAAATTAGGACAGTAAAACTGTTACCTGAATTACCGTAAATAAAGGACCAAATAAAGAAAATGAAAACAACATACATTTATCCTAGAAGGTACAGAAAATAGACCGGACATTTTACCAACTATTTGACCAGTTCGAAGTCTTATGAATCAATTAAATCAATCCTGGTGTATTTACTTTGTATAGTAGTGACTTAGTCGCTACACCTTCACAACACGACGTCTACAGTTGTGGGACTTGTTCAAATATACAGCCCATGTTGCATCAGTACATTTCAAAGTTTTACGGAATCTCCACCATACCATGACATTTACACACCGGGTATCCCGATAAAGATGCCACGGAGCAGTATTGCTCCGTCTGTGTTGTATCGATGTTAAATGATAAAATCTCATGGAGCAAACAGAACTCCGTGAAATATTCATCATAACATCAAAGGAAAAATCAAGATACAACACACACGGAGCAATATGCTCTGTGGCAGCTTTATCGAGATACCCCGGGTGTGATTTATTTAGGGTAAAGTTTAAGACCTTTTTGTGAATACAATGATAAAGCGTTGTTAAAATTTTACACTGTATATAAATCTAATGTGTTGTGAGTAAGATCCTGGATAGTGCATTTCGCAGGTATGTGTTACGTTTCAAACTAATATTGTCCTTTTCCCGCGAATTCGTGACCATGTTTTGAGCGACGTCACGAAAATCGGGAAAACGTTACCACTCCGCATAACAACGTTATTATCTCCCCTGTAACTCTATCGTATGCCCTGCTTGCATATATAACAATAAACTCTATTTTAAGTAAAGGCTTTATAACTAACAAGGTTAGTTTGAGCCGTTGTAATATAGCCATTTCGCCCATGCCTATATATCTTTCCGGGGAAACATTTTCCCTCAATTTCTGTCCGGAAAAATAGATATTCAGAGAAGAAAAACTGGATGAATCTAGTTTCTCTCGCTTTCTGACCCCAAGTACTAGTTTTACCCCATCAAAGTCATCCATACATTCGGTAATATAAATGACCTTTTCATTATCTATGTGATTATTTGTTTCGTCTAAAAAAATATCATTTTACAATATCTAATTTTTGTAAATTTCGTTGAAACTAAGGAGTATCTCCCTCATGCAAAGCTCTGTCCTTAGCTGATTTTGGTTTCCTATTTAGATTATATTTGGTAATTTGTTCTCTATCAGTTTTTAAACATCTTTGACATTATGGTCTTCCACATGTTTAGATTTTATCTGCACTGAAGAGACATAAGTTGTCGAAATGCGCATATGCAGAATCAAAATTCACAGTAACTTCGGTATTTAGTTATTAGTTATTATTTACAATTATTTAAATAAAATCATATGCAAGATATCGTAATTCTTCCAAAAATATCTAAACAGAGAGGACATACATGTAAGTTATCAAAATAGTCATCTTCAGGATTCAGATTCACTGCAATTCCGATGTAGAATGTAAATTTTGAATATAGGACATAATCGTATAAAAACAAGTATCAAGAAGCCCGTCATGGCTAGCTTGATGGCCTACGCCGTGATCAAGTCCTTATCAAAAATAAAACATCCTGTTTTCTTTTATCTGAAATTCATGAAAGGACAAAGAAAAAATTATGCGAAATTGAAATTACTATTTTTAAATGGTTAATTTTTGTTTAATTATTGACATTATAGATATAAAATTTTGCAATCTTTTCATTCATCATTTAAGGTCTTCTTCTGCTTCAGTAAGCCCTTTTCTGCGTTATGACGCCTTTTTTTTTTAAAAAAAAAGAAGCATTATGATGCCCCTTTTCCATGATAATTACGCCTTTTCAAAAAGTTTCAAGTTATCATATTTTGAAGTGGAATTACGCCTTTTGAAAATATATATTTGATATCTTGTCCCATTAGGCTCTCCCTATCACACTATATAACGCATTTTAAACGTGAAGAGAGTTCGTTCTTGTGAGATCAACCAGAACGAATGACATTTTATTAAATTACCGGTTTAGAAGCGAGTGAAAATTCCATGTTAATGTAAATTGCTGATTTATTTCATAGTCAAGTTGAATTTGTTAATTTAAAATAAAATTTGTAAAATTTTTGATTTTCTTGGGTAGGTACCGTCCTGCAATTCTGTCTGTTTTTTTTCCGTGATATTTAAGTTTGATGATAAGCTTATGATGAAGAATTAAACTGATCTGAGGAAAGATAGTCAAAATGCGATCTTTTCAAACATTCGATGTATGATACACGGACATTCATGCATTCGGCATACGTCACGTACGCTAAAGAAACGCTGTTGAAACGTTGTCATACGCAGTTACACGTCTTCACTGGGGTAAATGTAATATCGGTAACTGCAGTTACCGATATCCCAAGGAGGCGGACGAGTTTCGGCTCAATATTATGACCGTCGATTTTGTAATAATAACGCATTTTTCTTCAGGCTTCACATTACTTAATTTGGAATCAGACTACTAAAAGTTGTTTGATGATTTAATCGCAAAAAAGAGAAAATAGCTTTATAAAAAAAAACAGCGGTGATGTCGGGAACTGAAGAAACTGATATTCGTAACTGGTATTCAAGTTCTTGATAGGATGTCCGTAACTGTTGATTTATGATATATCGTTGTCATTTTCTATTCTTGTTTTTGGGAATCAGATGAACAAATTTTGGCTCAATCGATCCTATGACCTTTTCTGTCAAGTTGACATTACCATTCTCCCGTTTCCAGTATACCGTTTTTCTAATATGAGCAGAATAAATTTGTGGTATAAAAATTTAAATTTGATTTAACTGAATATTATATATTTCACAGATTGTAAGTTACCCAATAAGGCATATACATACCACACAGTCGGTAGAAAAGTTCTTCGTGGCAAGGTTTGGTCCGAACTGTGATTCAAGATTTTCTTTTTACCGGACACAACGAAAAAGGGAGGTTTAGTGCGCCATAAAGCCGGTTTAACTCATCATTCATTTTGAGATGCCTGTGACAATTAAGTCGGGCCTTAGCGGTTTCCATTTAGGCCATGCACTGGAATCACTAGATGTGCCCCCCCCCACACACACACACACATTCAGGGGCTTCCCATCCGGACCAACTGTCAGTCTTCTTATGTCCCATCCGCAAAGCAAAACATGTAAACATAAACATAGCCTGCACGCAAAGACAAAATGGGGCCGAAACTTGTACTTGCAGTTTTCATAGTGTTTAAAATTCCTTCTAAACATCTTAACTTAGGGGACGACCATTTAATTTTCAGGAGGTGGGGGCTTGTGCAATGTTGTAGATAATCTAATCTTGGTGCCAGTGAAAATAAATATTCTAATCCTACTTATCATGAAAATATTTTATTTTAATTATGATTTCAACAATAAGTGCAAATAAATAACTGGATGTTACATTTGGTGAAAAGAAATAATTTGTTCGAGATAGACATGAAAATAAATATTTTTTCAAGGCAAAATCGCTCAAGCCCCCCCCCTCCCCCACTGAAAATTAAATGGTTGTCCCCTTAGTAGAGAAGGCCATTTTTGTTGTAGAATTGTTGCATATAGTCTGTAGATGCGCAATGAGCTTTCGGATTTTTTTATCTTTATCTTGATGCAAACAAGAGGCCCAAGATGTTGATTTTGAGAAGGGCCCAAAGATGTGGATTTTGACACATGTGGCATGTAACACAGACTCCTCCTATACATTTTTAGATTAAGGGATAAAATCTTTATGCAGAATTATTGCATATAGTCTGTAGATTTGCAATAAGCTTTCGGAATTATGATTCCGGTTCCAACTTTTGTACATTTCATGAAAACGTCAAAGACTCATATTTTTTTTTTAAATTTGAGCATATAATTATGCATTTTAGCAATTGTTTGATAGAAAATGAAAAATTGAAAAATTAGGATTCTAAAATACGATTCCAAGTTTGGTAAATTTCCGGAAAGTCTCAAAAGACCGCTTATTTTGTTTTTTTTTTTTTTGAATTCTACCTAGCAACCATAGCAAAATAGTTTGTTTAGTTTAGAACAAACAGTTTAATCAATTTGGCTTTACATTTAGATCATATTGGTTATTTGTTCTCTATCAGTTTTTAAACATCTTTGAGTTTACATGGTCTTCCAAACGTTTAGATTTTATCTGCACTGAAGAGACATAACTTGTCGAAATGCGCATATTCAGAATTCAAATTCACAGTAACTTCGGTATTTAGTCATTTGTTACCACTGGGTCGATGCCACTGCTGGTGGACTGTTAGTCCCCGAGGGTATTCACCAGCCCAGTAGTCAGTACTTCGGTGCTGACCCGAAAGTCCATTCTATTTGGAACCTTTCAATATCTAAATTTTTGTAAATTTTGATGAAAACTAAGGAGTATCTCTCTCATGCAAAGCTCTGTCCTTAGCTGATTTTGGCTTTACATTTAGATCATATTGGTTATTTGCTCTCTATCAATTTTTAAACATCTTTGAGTTTATGGTCTTCCAAACGTTTAGATTTAATCTGCACTGAACAGACATAAGTTGTCGAAATGCGCATATGCAGAATTCAAGTTCACAGTAACTTCGGTATTTAGTCATTTGATTTTAAAAATATTTGATTCCAATCTTGGTAAATTTTCTGAAAGTCTCAAAGACTTATTTTTTTGAATTCTGCCTAACAACCACATATCCTTAAGTTTTTTGGGGTAAAATAACGACTATCAATAGTTTGATTTCAAAAATATTGAGAAAAATTATGCCCAGGGTGTAAAGCAACTGTTTTCTGTGTCAAACAAGGAGTGTGGGGATAGCTGTTGTTCCGACAACCTCTAGTTTATTTTATTTTTATATATCTTATATTTTTGGAAATACGTCTTTTTCAACTCAAACAAGGTACATTTCAGATATGTTATTTAACAAATGATGTTAACTCTTCCCCTTTTGAATTTCTTCGATCTCAGCTAGATTCTAGTATAATTTTACGAAATTCTAAAATTGAAAAAATAAAAGAAAATGTATCCATGGGACACGGATGCCCCGAAGATCATGCATTCAAGTTTGTTGTTGGAACTTATGAAAAACTGCAATAATTTCAAAACCGTTTCATGGACCACAAAGGTGTTTCATCTTTTCTAAAATGCATGAATGAAATCAGTAGCCAGGTAAGTGATACGGGGGTTGCCGTAACCAGTCTAGAAATCTCTTGTGAAATCTCTACTACTCCGGGGTCATTATTTTTTTCTCGGTATATTGTAGAACCTTCTAATTTATTTTTATTATCATTATTACCTTTTTATGGTTTCTGTTTACATATGAGAAATAAGTTTGAATCGAGGGCCATATATCTATGACCAATAAAGGAAATCGAACAGAACTGGTCCTTGCATCACAACGAAAAGACTCTAAATCTTATGACAAATGTATTTGACAAGGCAGACGGGTGACGTGGAGGCGGTGTATTTACAATACTTCGCACAACTTAAGTATTCAGCCGAAGCGCGTCCGCCATCTTGGAATATCGGTAACTGCAATTACCGATATGACATTTACCCCAGTGACGTTTTGCAAACGTCGCAGATAATTTATGGATAAGTTTCCTATGTGTTGATGTTCCTTAGTCTGATGCTATGAATACGCCCAAAAGAGAATTTGACCAATTTCTTCATCATGTGCCAACGTATTTGAAAAAAAATCTCGAACGTTTGTACACATTCGCTAGCACGTTGTACGAGGCCTTTAACTCAAACGATTTGTATAAATTATCATATTCTTTAATCATAGATTGTTTACATCTTGATAGAAATACAAGAACTTCCGTGTGAGTGACGGATATACGCGGAAAGGCATGTGATAAATTACCGGAAACAAGACTGATAAATCATATTAACGCCACAGACCAAAATTTATTCCATTTTGCATTTCTGTCTTGTCCAAAAATCAGATTAAAAAAGAGGCTCTCAAAAGCCTGTATAACTCGCCTGGACTTTGGCCATTTGATATTACAAATACCCAGGCAAAATGGTAACAAAATGGACAAAGATAACGTGGTGTAAACCCCCACATATATATCTAAATTTTTGTAAATTTTGTTGAAAACTAAGGAGTATCTCCCTCATGCAAAGCTCTGTCATTAGCTGATTTTGGCTTTGCATTTAGGTCATACTGGTTATTTTGTTCTCTATCAGTTTTTACACATTTTTGAGTTAATGGTCTTCCAAACGTTTTGATTTTATCTGCACTGAAGAGACATAAGTTGTCGAAATGCGCATATGCAGAAATTAAATTCACAGTAACTTCGGTATTTAGTTACATATTTAATGTTGGTGATGATGTCCTAGTAGCGATTCATATCCAGTAAACAAGATTAAAGTGAACCTTGAATTGACAGTTGTTCAAAGAAAGTCATGGAAAATGAAATTAAAAAGAGTTTATTTCTAGATCAACCAGTTTAAACGAATAAAGAAATAGATCAATCAAAAGTGCCTCACAATTAACTATCCCATGGATTTCTGCTGGAAAGCTGGACAAATTTGTCAATTATATTACATGTATCATGTAAAACTCCTTCTTTTCATACTTTCCTTGGGAATCGCTTTAATTGCTATTAAATGCTTGATAATCCTCTGGCATAACTTTTTCAACATAAATTTAAAGGATGAAAGAGAGAAAAACAACACCAGTTTATATTACAGAAATCTGCACTAACATCTCTCATAAACCCAATCACATGCCATAGCTACACTAACATCTCTCATAAACCCAATCACATGCAATAGCTACACTAACATTGCTTTTTTTTTTTTATAAAATTGACCGTTCCCAGCACTATATTAACACACATAATATCTAATTTTAAAGTGCTTTATTTGTCCTAATTATATGCATTCTTTTAATAGTTATGAAACGCCGTCATTTCCGTCTTGCAAGATGATAAATGAATTAGATATATCTATGTCACAATTTTCGACATGTAAGTTACTCATACGCTCTACGTGATTGTTGTGTCATTAAAAAAAATAATGAAATAATTTTTTATTTCTGATCTTCGTGGTTTATACAGTTCAATAAATCAATAAAAAACTCTAAAATATAAGAGATCAACTCTGTGGTTTCAGTGAGATAGTGAAAGGATTTAGAAATGTGATAAGCTCGAAACTGTACTGAAGCCCAAAAAGAGGCGGACTAGATCTTTCAGTCTGGAAATGCCTTTTTTGGACAGTTTCAATAAAGTTGGACAATAAAATAGTTGTTAACTGTTTGTTTTTGGACCTTTTTGTGGTTTCTGGTCAGTTAATTCTTTACTTCGTTTTAACTGTAAAAGGGAAGTCAACGGCACCGTCTGATCTTTTTTTCACATAAATTGTGCTACTTTTTTGTAGCTGTTTTCATGGATTTAAATTTACTGGTAACAGTTTTAGGAAAATTAAAGATTGGGAGTCTGTTAATGACTAGTTTCCTTCTAGCTAGATTTATAAACAATGTGCTGTGTCTTATCCGCCTATTTAAAAGAGATATTCCTTAATTAAAGTTACTACTCATATAATAGCCATTTTTTATGTGAATTTCCAATGTAATTCGTGGAATTAGTATTATATTGACGAAAGACCAATTAATTTGAAGCCAAGACCTCCGTTATCTTTATATATAGCACAATGTGGGATTAACAGGAACTTTGTAAATAAATGACAAAATAGATGTCAAGATTGCTAAATATCCCCCCCCCCGAATTAGAGATAAAGGAAACAACAGAAACTACTAGATCTACATCTTTTTGACTTGCATCTCGAATTTGACGAAAATGGAGACCTCAGTATTAGAATTTACGACAAAAGGGCCGACTCTAATTAAGAAATTATCAATTTTTTTTCTAATATATACCCCTGGCCATAAATATGGAATATTTTTTGTTGAGAAAGCCTGAAATATTTAAGGGCTGTTTGTTTTCAAAAATTCAAATTATCCTTTAAAAATCGCTGAAATCATCACTCAAATCATTCTTGTACAAGAGTGGCATCGAAAATTGTATTTTTGGGAAATATTTGTACACCCTATATTTGAATTTGTCCCATTTCCACTTAAAAGTGGGTTTCAGAACGGGTTGAAGGAGTGGTCTGACAGATTCGTAGAATCGGAGACTTTCGTACTTCACAGTTAGAAAACAATGTTTAAAGGAAATTCTATATTTTCATCCACACACTTTTGTGCATAAAGCTTCCAAACTTCAAATTTTGGCTCAGAAAATACGAATATTCCATATTTAAAAGAGTATATATATAACAGTTGGAGTTAACATATGTGTTATAGTCTCATGTTCATTTACTTCATATCCTTTCGTGAAATAAGTAATACTCCAACTTCTCCTTCTTACGCAGTGTATGTTTTACAGTTGTTTCGTTACATGAGAGCTGGCATCAATTATTCGGACTTTCTCATTAACACAAAGTTATCTCCTTGACCGCATTATTATTCAGGGCTTCAAAAAATTCCTTCTCATACGATCATTAAAAAGTTCTTCAGTATATATCAACCCATTGTGGGAAAACATCGATGTTTCGACCCGAACTGAGATTTAAGATACATTTTTCAACTTTTCATCACTACAGAAGATTTACGGTCGACATCACGATCTTGTTGACCGCTATGGGATATTTGTTTCCCAGATGACAGCAGGACTGGGTTGCACAAACGTCAATTAACGTTAATTGACGTTTAAATTTTAAGTTTGTGCAACCCAGTCCTGATCTTTTTCTTTGCCACTAAAGTTTTGTTTTTCCTCTACCGGATTTGACATGTTCAACACAGCAGGAGATGCTTACTCTACCGGTATACCTGATCTCACCCATGCATGGTTTTTCATTTGGTCCGTGTTGTTCCATTTTTGTATATATGTGTGTCATTTTCTTTTCTGTGCCGTGCTCAAGTTATGTCTTTGTTTCTTTGATTTTCCGACTTGTCATTGTCCTTGGATTGTTCGTTTTAGACTGACGGTTCTCACTTACTTTGGTACTGAGGTGAACATTTCTTTTCACTGTCTACGATTTTATTAATTTATATTATTAATTATTAATATTATTAATAGCAATTGCAATCGAAAGGGAGGTTTGGCACGCCACAAAATCGGTTTAACCCACCATTTCTTTTGAAATACCTGTTCCAAGTCTGGACCATTGCGGTTGACATTTTTTTTCTTGTTTTGCACCTCTTTTTTCTTTTTGTCCCTTGTATTTCGGCTGTAATTTTGATATTACCCACATTCATCAGCCGTTCACGTCGTATTTATATATCATGGATATGATGAACTCTATTTCAGGGAAAGTCGACTTCAGAGCGTCCTGAAAATGGAGTATTATAACATTTCCAGAGACAGGACCACCGTTGATGAGGATATCATTAATTAAATATCCAGTTCTTACTTTAGGAGGGAGAAACCGAATTGCTGAATTCATGAATAAAATTACTGAAGATCAAATGAAGATTCTCTTAATAAATCAAGAATTACATAATATGAATATGCAACGATTTCGACTAAGTCTTTCCTTATATTGTTAGACTTTGACAGTTAACCACAGAGTACACCAATATTGCGTATGGTGGATTTGTGATATCCCGAAATTAATTTTCATCGACGACATGCATTTTCTTAATTGACAATAAGTATCCTATTTACCATATACCATCCCATCCCGGACGTCCGATCTCACTTTATAGGTCTAGTATATTATTGAGCTAGAATAAACGGCACTTCATTCTGTATTTAACTCTTTAATCTTTATTCTCATTCATGTTGATTACGAAAAGAAAAACGACAAATTTGTTTTTCAAATGCAACTTGTCGCTGTCAGGAAACTGTAATCATTAGTAAGAAATATGAAATCCAACAACGAGACATTCGGAAGCATACCAAATGCATTAAGTTCTGGACCAGATCGTGATCAAGATGATAAGAACGGAATGTTACTTTTGGACACAACTGAAGTCTGAGGAGGCAGAGGTTAGTTAATGTATTTAGTTTCTTATCTTCTAACAAAGTGATATATGCAAAATTGGAGGCATACATTAAAAGCTCCTTTTCTCACGTACTGTCGTGGTTTTAAGAGTTTGAGCATCACGAACCAAATGCTAAAACAAAAACATTTTATTTGTCTGCTGAGAAAACTGTGAAAATACTTCATCCAGTCTGCGTCAGATAAATATACAATGACGAATAGCTTAGTAACTAAATGACTTCATACTTATTCGGCCATGTGTGTACTAAAGCGATCCGGAAGGAAATATTACAGTTAATTCAAGTAGCTATTTACAAATGACTATGGTTATTAATTCAATATTAATTACTGAAAAAGAAAATTTTGCATATCAAAGATCCGGGAGGTGTAGAGAAAGCTGGCAGGTATTGTATTGTTTTACTATTTAAATTTTTAAATAACGTAGGCGACATTGCATTGTAAGTCGGGATTTTTGACGTTGCCTTTACTATTGCGTTGATGCACCATTCTGCGGTTTGGCCGTTTTACAAAAAACATTCCGATACAAACAAATACAGTAAACTAAAATCTTGTTATTCTGCAAAATTTCATAGACCTAATCCTAGTATAGTAGACTTGCTATAGATGATAAATTGTGTCTGACGGTATTCTGTATTGGATTGCAAAAAATAGTTCGTTTTTCCTTTTAAATTTTTATGACTTACATTTATTTATATGTGATACTTTTTCGCATTTCAGATCAAGTCAGTATGCACACTCACAAGGTATTTATGTGTTGTCAGTTCAACGCTAGTGACAACGAGTCATTGGTGGAACATACCAAAAGGTGTCTGTCATGTCTGAACAACGAGAAAGCATATTTATTTATTCCTGTTATTATATTTGTCGTCTTAATCATGGTTATTGGTGCGTTTGGTAATATCATGGTGATATATGTATACAACTGGAGGTTTAAGAGACGAGCAGCGAACTTTTTCATTAGTTCTATGGCTATATTTGATCTGCTAGGATGTTTGATTTCCATGCCAGCCGGTGTATATGATCTAATCCATTCATATACTTTTTATGATGCAATTGGTTGCAAAATTGTTAGATTTACAGAAGCAGCCATTGTTTATGGATCTGCCATAATCCTGATCGAAATTGCTTTTGATCGATACTTTAAGATTTGCAAACCGTTGAGAGTTCTAAGAACATCACGAATCAAAACAATGTGCTTAGTTGCTACTATTGTGGCGTTCGTCATGGCGTCACCAGCGCTGTTTTTGTTTGGAATTACAAAGCAAACAACCCCAATAAATGGCACATTTGGATACGACTGTTCGATAGACGAGCAATACAGAGATACTATATTTCCGAGGATTTATTACCACATGTTAACTGTAGTATTTGTTATAACACTGTCTCTACTCACTGGATTTTATGTCAAAATTTGGATTGAAATCAGACAGCGTAGGAATTCTGAAGTAGGAGTTGTTTACGGATCTACTAGAATTAAAAATGCTGTAAATCTTGCTAGAAAAAATCCTGCATATTGCAGAAGTTTAAGTAGCAGTGGAAGTCAGGAACCTACAGACACAGAAAAAAAGTCTGATGTTTCATCTAGGAGGAATTCGTCCCATCCAAACGCAATAAAGCTGAGTAGGACAACTGTGATATTTTTTTCCGTCACTGTTGCGTTTATTTTAACTTATTTACCTGGACTAATTGTAATGATTTGTAGGAGTGGGATCAAGAATTTCTATGAAGATTTAACACCGATTGAAGAAATGATTGTTAAACTGTTCTCAAGGTTTTATTTTATCAACAATGCAATAAATCCTATAATATATAGTTTCTTAAACTCACGATTTAGGAAACAATGCTCCAAGACTTTCACGTCTGTTGCTATGTGCTGTAAGAGAGCCATGACAACTGATGACATTTCATCACATGACTATAATTCTAAGTCCTTCACAAATTAGACTGAGGTTAAAGATGATGTCTGTTTCAAAGGTTGTTATTCGTGTGATCTCGCTTCCTTGACTTTCAATATTATATATCTGAATTTGTAGACGGTATTGAATATTGACATTTTATTTACAATTACTTAAGTATAGATTGCAAAATGTCGCCAATTTAAAATATAATGTATGTATATGGCGGGTATAAACATGAATAAATGAAAGATGCCTCCTCATAAATGTATACTTGGCTTATTTTCTTGGTGACATTTGATCTGCACTGAAGAGACATAAGTTATGGAAATACACGTAGGCAGAAACTAAATTAACGGTAACTTCGATATTTTGTTATTTATTACCACTGGGCCGATGCCTCTGTTTGTGGACTGTTAGTCCTCGATGGTATTCATCAACCTAGTAGCCAGTACTTCGATAGTGGCCAGAAAACCGGTTTTATTTGGAAACCTGCAATATTTAAATATACAAAATTTTCGTTCAAAGTAAGGAGCATCTCCCTCTCGCATAGCTCTGTCCTTATAGCTAATTTTTGGCTTTACTATTTATATAATATTTCTTATTTGTTTTATATCAGCTTTTACACATATTTCAGTATATGGATTTCCAAATGTTTTGATATGACCTGTATAGAAGAGACAAAAGTTGTCGAAACTAAATTAACAATAACTTTAGTATTTTGTTATCCATACAGGAAACGAATTCAAGTCGAAGCAACAAAACAAACTATAATTCCTTCTAGAATTCGGAGATAGAGATGATTTTTGAATATGTTTTAGTGGACCTACCTGATATGTAAGTTATAGGTAATGTAAGCCACAGCTGTAACTTCCATATCAGATATCCCATGTTGACTCACTAAGAGGAAAAAATATAGGTTTTTTTTTAAACTGAAACGTAATTTTCACTCGAACGAGGTTGGGGTAACTGTAAAAATAAAGCATTCGTAGGTAGGTAATGCCGAAAGACATCTCTGGCTTTGAGTACCGAAAGAAATGACCAAACCTCTTGATTACATCAATTGTTTTACATTCAAATTAATTTGCCAGGAATGTGTCTTTCGTTGTGACGCAAATTTATAACAAACATAAATCATTCTTAATTGTAAATCAGAAAGCTATATATGCACTTTAAATTATGAAACTTATGCTTCCCATAAAAAAAATAATTTTACCAAGGATCTCAACTATGTATACATTATTGTGATTGTTCAAATGTTTACTAGTTACTTGACATAATCGGAAATGGTAGATTGTAACATGCATTTCTGATTTTCAGCCATTCGTAGATGTTTTATTATATGGTTAGGGTATAAAAATGGGTATATGCATATAATCCGAGACTAATTAAGTGCAGTCGTGATATATAGAATTGCAATCCATAAACATTTTGAATTGAAATTTTACATTTTCAAGTCTCCCTGGACCATCTGTCTTAAACACCATATGTTTCCTTAAAAATATGTATCGTCTCTACATTCTGTGAAAGTTTTATCATACATTTAGAGCCCCAGCAAAACCATAAAGGTGTCAAGAAATACATTTGATGGAAAAAATACAGTGATATAGTATATCAGTGTTCAAAAATTACATTTGGTCAGCTAAACTTGGTCTGATACCAAACTTTACATATCGATGTTTTAATTGGTGCATTATTTTTTTTTTTAATTTCCACAAATAGTTTGAAAGATGCAAGGATACAAAGACAATCTTAATATTCTTAATAATTATTTCACATAGTTCCAAGCGTCCGGTTGGAAAAATTGGTGGTTTTGCCCTTAGTTTTACATGAATCCTAGTCTAATTGCTGTAATTCATCATGCTGTTTAGTAAATTTTCAAATTGTATACCGAAATTACCATTTTCGTAGTTTGAATCACTATTAAAAGTCACATCCCTCCGGTATCTTATTTAGGTTCAAACTATTAGTACTTTCTGGCGCTCTTTTGCATTGTTGTTAGTAATTTTAAGGTTGTCTCCATTTGTGTTACATTTGAATTGAGGTGTATTTATCATTTTAGAATTTTTCACTTTTTTAACTTTTTGCTACGGAATTCATTTGCCGATATAAGTGTTCTCGGCATTCACTTTGATTAAGCACAATCATGAAATTTGCACATGCAAAATAATGAAAAATTCATGTGTAAAGACAGCCTACATTTTATGTTTTCAAGCTTAATTTCAGTTTTTCACCAAATTTTGAACATGGCATTTTCAGTGTCAAAGCTCAATCTTTGTTCTGATTATAATTTAATCAAAATTTGAGATTACAAACAGGTCACCTGATTGCAAATTACCTGAGAGAGTAACCTAACCCCACGCAGTTTGCAAAACATGTACCACCCTCAACACCTTTCAATATACAGGTGTTATTGAATTCGACTAGATGACATTTGACATGTAGCAGTTTCCTGCATTTAGTAGAATATTCAGTTTCAATAAAATCTCAAATGCTATAATGCATAGAATAAAAGCCGGTCATTTTAATCAATTTATATTTACTTTTCATCCTTGCAAAACACATTTCAATTTTGTCTTAAAACAAAATTTCTGATTTTTAGAAATGTGTATTCCAATCCTATACAAATTTTCAAAAAAGAAAAAGATTTTTGAATCAAAATGTATATTTTGGGTTAAATACATATTGTTTAAAAAAACAATTTTCGTTTTTTTTTTACCTTTCACCTATATGATTTGTACATCAAAAAGAACACCGCTGATTTTGACATGTAAGCGATCCACAGGTGTGGATNTCTCCAACGTAGTACAAAAAACCTTACAACGTTGGCCCAACATTGAGCCAACATGATGGGCCAACGTTGGCCCACTTTGCACTTATACGTTGGGCCAACGTATGATTACAACGTTGGGCCAACGTTTCGTGATACGATGGGCCAACGTTGGCCCAACATTTACATGCTGACTGGGTAGATGGTAACCTTACAAAATTATTTAGAAATAACTACATAACATACGATTTTGCGATTTTCGGATGTTGTAGCTTAAATGTCATTTGTTGTAACTGCTTTGAAATTGTGTATATAATTGTTCAAGGTTATTCACAATTTCATTTTAAACTTTGCCAATTTAACATTAGTTTAAACGGGGCTAATCGACCGGAACTCGCCAGTTCACTAACGAACCTAGCGGAGACACGGTAACTAGAGATAGTGACTTTAACCATACCTCATATTAAGATCAAGACGGCACATAGCACCGGTGTAAGTGTAATTCATGGCTAATTGTCCTGTTGTCGAACAATGCCAAATCCATGGCTGATTTTCCCCATGGATGCAGGATCGTCAACAAATATAAAATTAACTGGCAAAGCGCTCTTACAATCACTATCAGGCGTTGCCCGACAAAAACACTAGTTTCCTAAGCTAGTGGACAGATATAACATATACACAAACAAACACACTAGGCATTCATCAAGTCGATTTTAAGAAAACATGACATTATGAAATAGTGAGATGTGGGCACTATAAACAGGTGTCAGAATAACATTTGGAAATTTCAGAAAAAAATATGCCAAAATACTGCAAATTATCATGTATCATAAATTCCTACAAATAGATTTAAATGTGTCATAATACAACGGACTACAAATCTACTATTTCTAAGCTCTGATTGGTTAAATTTGTGTTTTGATCCTTTAACTGAGATAGTAGGGTGAAAATTTACACTACTATCAATTTTAACCCAATATCTATTTGTCTACTTCGAATGCTCTAGGTCTAATAGGAAATAAGATTCTGAAGAAAGGGGTAGAAAAATGGTTTGCATAAATTGTGTATTTATGTCAAATCAGTTTTTACATAAACTTACTATTTTGGATTGTGTTAGAATTTTGATCATGACGAAAAAAAGCATTGTTTTACCAATATACCACTTGGGCATGAAATAAGGAGTGTCGCACTTGCCACATTCAAAGACACATAAACTTTGCGTTGAAGATCGATTCAGTTGTTGAAACTAAGGTAATATTTTAGTCATAAGAAACATTATAACCTTCTGAAAAAAATATTAAATTTTAAAAAAATTTAACTGTTTAATTAAAATCGTAACTACACATAGTCCTGCATTTTTTTCAATAAAAGCGCCGAACTCGTGCTTGACACCGTCTTTACTAAAGTTAACTACAAAGCTAAAATATTCAAGTCCAAAAACTAAAAGCGTGGGTGGTAATACAGGGTATATACAAAAAAAAAAAATCAGAGTGGCGGCCAATATAGAAAAACTGACCACGAATGCCACAAAAAATAAAGCAACTGATTAGTAGATCTGTGTAAAAACGGACTATCATAATGTAGGTCTTATTCAAATCCACCTTACACCAGTGAGTACTGTTTGTGAGATTTTCTAAAGTACGGAATGATAAATGTGGGGTCTGAAGGAAGGGTTACATATGCAGGGCTCCTCGCTCATCCGGAGTACCTGATCATGAGCCTATTGGAGTGTGTGTCGTCCGTTTTCAAATGTTATATTATTTCTATAAGGCCCCGTCTGAACAAGCGTCGTTTATTTTACTAATAACAATGGAAAAGAGAAGTTCCCAGTATATACCAGAGGTTACCTTTGTTTTGAGTTATTTTTAATGCAACGATAACAATGTGCATTGAATCTGTTTGAAGACTCCAATAGGTTAACAATAAGGACTTTATGAAATGAATTAACTAGCGAAAAGACAAACATAGAAATACAACAAAGTGTTGTACAAATATCAAATGTTACACAAGCTAAACCGGCACATATTTTCTAATAACATTCTAATGGTTATTTAGACTGCTAGATATAAGCTTCGGCTAAAAAACCCGTGTGTTCTTTCAAAATTATAAAACAAAAAGCTGCTGAAATTGCATATAAGTACCCGGCATGCAACGCAAGAGTGCATTTTTATAATATCGAGTACTTCATCGTAAAAAATGCAGATTACAATAAGCATATTATAGTATTTTAATGTCCTATTTACAGATTAGAGTTTAAAAATTATTAAAAATTCCTGTTTCTATATCTTTTGCTTCCTAAAACAAACGAATCATATGATAAAATTAGAAGGAAATGACCCAATTCACTAGAGAACTTAAGAAGATTTGTTGATCACGATATGTTTAAATGTGATAGTTCAAGGTAGCAAAATGAAAAAAATAAACAACAAATATTGAAGTATTGTATGAATTCTGACTAAAGTAAACAATTTCTCAACAAAAACTGAAATTCTTAGCAGAGGTTTTCTTAAACAGGAAAATAACATGTAGGATAAAAACACACAAAATCTATGCCACTGTAAACAGGAAAATAACATATATAGGATAAAAACACACAAAATTTATGCCACTGTAAACAGGAAAATAACATATAGGATAAAAACACACAAAATCTATGCCACTGTTATGTTATCATACCATAAAAAGTTTTCTTCAAAGTCCATGTTTGTCCAATAAAATGAAAATTTCACCGATAAACTCAGAATCTTGTGAAAGTTGCTTGTTTATTTTGACATAGTTTTCCAATATGCAGTTTTGAAGAATCATTGATTTAAACATGAAGTGTAAAATTTAAGGTCATCATTTCCTATTTACACAAGTAAAATTGTGACGTCAAAATTTTACTTCCAGTTTAAACAGTGTATTATTTGAAACTACAGTTCAGAAAATTGAAAGTAACAAGTAAACATCACAAGATAATGAGCTTATCCGTGAAATTTTCATTGAAATCGGCCAAGAATTGACTTTACAATAAATTTTTGAAAAAAATTGTGTTTTTTACATGAAATATATAGTAACAAAATCTTATGGCCAACACTTTTGGCCACTGACTGTACTGCAGCTACTAAGACCGGTGATTTTTTAGTGCTACTCCTATCACCAAGATATTGGGTTATTTGCAAATGTTCCACTTCATGCCCTCAACAATAACGGGCTTATATCTAAAACAAGAGCATGTTTAAGCAGAAAACATAAACGAATATTGTCCAAAACATAAATCATTACGCTTTTATAACCAGAATGAACATTAACACTCGCGGCAAATTAACCCATTGCATGACTTCAACCACCGAGCGATTGTTAGAAACTAAACTAGAGGCTCAGACACTGTATCGCTCACCTGACAAAATGCTGAACAGTTAAGTTTGAATTAATTTGCTTCAGCGGTTTCAGAGGAAAAGAGGAAAATGTAAATTTTCCCATGGGGTCCAATGTTAAACCTTAGATCCGCGCTGGAAGCCATGTTTTTTATTGGATGGAAACGAAATGAGCAATCTTTGTTAAGGACCTTTAGTACATCATTCCTGTAAAGTTTGGTTGCATTTGCTTCAGTGGTTTCACAGGGGAAGAAGAAAATGTGAATTCTCCCATAGGGTCCAATGTAAAACCTAAGTTCCGCGCTGGGGGCCATGTATTTTATCGGATCGGAACGAAATGAGCAATCATTGTAAAGGACCTTCCATACATCATTCCTGTAAAGTTTGGTTGAATTTGCTTCAGCTGTTTCAGAGCAGAAGATGAAAACGTGATTTTCCCATAGGGTCCAATGTTAAACTATGTTCCGTGCTGGCGGCCATGTTTTTGTCGGATCGGAACGAAAGGAGCAATCATTGTTAAGGACCTTTAGTACATCATTCCTGTAAAGTTTGGTTGAATTTGCTTTAGTGGTTTCCGAGCAGAAGATGAAAATGTGATTTTTCCCATAGGGTCCAATGTTAAACCCAATGTTCCGCGCTGGCGGCCATGTTTTTTGTCGGATCGGAACGAAATGAGCAATCTTTGTAAAGGACCTTCCATACATCATTCCTGTAAAGTTTGGTTGAATTTGCTTCAGTAGTTTCAGAGGAGAAGATGAAAATGTGAAAAGAGTAACGGACGGACGACAGACGACGGACGGACGACGGACGCCAAGTGATGGCAATAGCTACACTGACCCTTTGGGTCAGGTGAGCTAAAAAGTAAAAACGGAATTGTAGAAAACATGTACATTTTATAGGATTTAGTCTGAAAACCAATGTGAGATTTTGAAAGACAAAATACCTTTGATTTCAAACAAAATAAAAATGGTATAGTAGGCCACGATTAAAAAAAAAAACAAAAAAAAACAAAAAAAACAAATTAAAAAATAACTAAAAATGACAAAGGGGAATAGTAGGCCAGTATTGACTTCAACTGGTGGCAAACGGGTAAAAAAACAAAGAAAGATGTTTCAAAAACCAAAAACGTTAGCAACTGACGTGTACCAGAAATTGTCAATACAAAAAATAGAAGAACATTTGTATTCTATACTTAGCAAATGTGTAATTTCAAATAAAGAAGTAGGATACTAAAATAGACTGTGTTAAAACCTAAGGAGTATCTAACTCTTGCATAACTCTATCCTTAGCTGGTTTTGGCTTACCTATTTAGATCGTTTTGGTGATTTGTTCTCTATCAGCTTTGGCGCATTTCGGTTTATGAATTTCCGATTTTTTTCATTTGATCTACACTGAAAAGAAATAAGTTGTCGAAATGCTCATATACAAAAGTAATTTCACAGTAACTTCGGTATTTTGTTATTTATTACCACTGGACCGATGCTACTGCTGGTGGACTGTTAGTCCCCGAGGGTATTCACCAACCCAGTAGCCAGTACTTCGGTTCTGGCCCGAAAACAAATTTTATTTGAAAACATGCAATATCTAAATTTAAGAAAGTGTTGTTAAAACCTAAGGAATATCTTGCATAACTCTACCCTTAACTGGTTTTGGCTTACATATTTAGATCGTATTGGTAATTTGTTCTATATCAGCTTTTACACATTTCAGTTTATGAATTTCCTAATGTTTTGATTTGATCTGCACTTAAGAGACATAAGTTGTCAAAATACGCATATGCAGAAATTAAATTCACAGTAACTTCGGCATTTTGTTATTTCTTAACATTCATGCAAAAGGATGGAAAAGTCCAAAGAAAATGGCTATTTTTTTTCAAGGAACTGTCGGTTTCTCACCCGCACTGGTTTGCAGAACAGTTAATGCATGTCCAGTATGCTGTGGTTGGCTCGCCTAAAATGTTCAGTTACACATTTGACTGCAAAGAGATATCAAATAATATTACATTACAAGAAAACAGTTAAAACCAACAAAAATGGAACAAAGTACGCCTAAAAAAGCATCAGACGTTTGTCAAAACATGTAAATAAAGAAGCTCTAAATTTACATGTTAGTGATGACTAGAGTAATGGTTCTTTGGAAGATTCGAACTATATTTGATCATTTGAGAAAAAAAAATGAATATGAAACTGTGCCAGTATATCTTGGTCATATCTGTATACCAGGAAAGAAATAAAGTGGCTTTGGACGATAACATTTATTAGATTCTCATCAAAGCTGATAAAATTCCTGTTCACTGCAGGAAACCGGTACTTCAAATATTGTTGATCATCATTCAAATTCATGGAACCTGAGCATCTGCCTTCTATTCAGAGGAGATTTGGCCAAACGGTACAACACTATCTCACAGTCAACGTACACACCGAACAGAGGTCCATCCATTTATATTCTGAAACTCATGATGCTGGGATAACATTTGAGTCTTGTCGTTTCATTAAAGACACGCATATATTATTCGGCAACAGCAACAAATTTCAACGGGCATATAGCCATGTAAACAGTATCTATATAAAATATTTATATAATCATCCCGGATTGATTCGAAGTGTAATAGTTTCTTTAGAACCAGAAACAATGTCATGCTGGAAATGTCATACGTAAACTTTTAATGTCAAAGATGGAAAATAAACTTCAAATATAGTTGTATTTTTTACCAACCATGAAGTGAGCGAAGCGAACATGGTTGGTACTTGTAAACACTTTTCGTCCTGAAGCGGAAGTGGGAGGAGCTAAAGCTGTATACCAGGTTTCGAAGCTGAAATTCAAAAGTCAAAAGTCAAAAGTCAAAAAGCTTTATTTAAAGTCGATAAAAAGATAATACAGCACAACATAAGCTCAAGGAGCTTTTTAAATCGACTAAAGAAACAAATAACAGACATAATTTAAGACACACACACAAACACATTTTACATACATTTACATTTCTACACAGTTAAGACATTTCAGCTAAAACATATAAAACAAAGCACGATTAAAATGCAGCACTAGCATAATAGATACAATACAAGCACAATCACATTAAAATACACAAAAGCACATTAAGCAAAGCAGCAGCATAAAAAGCAATTATTATTTGAAGCATAAAAACTACTAGTAGTACTAATAAAAAACTTTAAGCAGGGTAAAAGCCAAATCATGTCCAAACTAAAAGCAATTAATCACATGCACTACATTTACATGAGTTACCATTCCAAGCACTTATTAATTTAATAAATTGGTTAAAATTTGTTTCTAATCTAAAATTATTTGGTAACTCATTCCATGTTTTTGCAGCTAAAAATCTAAAAGAAATCGCATGTCGCACACACCCATACGGATACTAAATGATGAATACTAGTAAATAGCATTTAACAATTTAGCATTATGCAGATTCGTGTCGAAGGCACGACTGTATCAACAAATAGAAAATTGGTCTGTATTCTGTATTTTCAAACACGAGATCACATGAGAGAACCCGAGATCACACGAGACAACACGAAATCACACGCAACAGGCAGTTTCGTATGTGGAAATTAATGATTATGGAAGTAATTATCGTGCCGAAGACACGAAAAATATGAACAAATTGATACAACTGTCGTTCCGAAGGCACGACCACTACCAATATAAATAAAGAATAAATAATGAAGAAAGTGTGATTCCCCATGACAACGCGTGCGTCATTCGGCGGCAAACATCAGGTGTCCGTAGTAAAGCATTTCCACCAAGTAGGCCTATATGAGTCAATTTAAAGACGTGCCGAAGGCAAGACTACTAGGATAAGAATAATTAAGGCACGAATATTGTGATTAATAGCAAACAATGAATAGGCATAGTGTTGACGTGCCGAAAGCACGTAATGAGGGATCTTGTGGTAACGCACCCCCTCAAGTATGCATGCATGCATGAAAACGGAGAACGTGGATTTCATGACAACGTTAATAAAGATGTTTTACCTTGAAGTTAGATATTCCCTTTTCCTTGCCTTAGACCAAGGTTATTTGATAGCCTATAGGCGTGAATATTTGACTGAAAACTTTCAAAATGAAATGGCATTACACTTTAAAACACAATAATGCTCAAATTAATGTGAAAATCGTCAATCTGCAAATGAAAACAACCAAGCGTCTGCTACACAGGAAATATGTACATTTCAAGGGCCGACAACTACAGAAGTGCTGTTGAGATTGCAATGCATTCAGGGGTAGCATAGACTGGAGAAATGTATTATAGGAAGTAATTTTGGAGGAGTTTATCGATGTGTTAACGCGACCGACTCACTCACAAACTGAATAAAGTCCAAAGGACGTTATGTAAAGTTTGTGAGTGAAAGGCCGCGTTTACACATCCATAAACTCCTCCAAAATTACTTTTATTTCTTATAATTCCAATCCTTTGAACTTAAAACTATGTTTTCGCTGAATTTGACGTCACCATATACTGTACTATTTTCCTCGGAGCGTATTAATGGGCAAGAGGCGTTTATCGAGAAAATAATTTCTTTGTTGTCCATGACGTTGACCAATGACATCGGACGTTGCAACAGCAATTGGAATTATATGTTGGGATCGTAAATTATGAAATAATCAGACTAGGTGTGAATTTGAATATTTTACTATGAATTGGAGAGTGTATTTATCAATAGAATAATTTTTGATACAATGATGTGAAAACCGCATTAATATGGGGAGGGGGGGGTCAATATTTCCACTGCTTTATATTTTTATTGAAGAACTTCAAGCTTCACATGTCTCAAATTAACCCCCTCTTGCGGCTTAGCTGCAATTTTCTTGTTTATGGTACAGAGACAGCAACATCAAATAATTTCGAGAAAGGCGATTTGGACACCCGAGGAAGGCGATTTGGACACCAAGTCACATATTCATTGAAATACTTTCAATCTATAAATTTAACAAGACCAATTACATGTCTGGACCTGTGTCACCGTCACTCATGTTCAACTGAGAAAGTGTTTTTTTTCAACGTAACAGAATTTCATGTATAGATTTGCCGATTCAAACAAGTATTTATTTACCTTATCACCAAAACATTTTTCGAATGCAAGATATAATTGAGATTATATTTAGTTCAACCCTATTACTGTAAAAGACAAACAAGTGTGGACCCAAATTGACGTCTCGTCCGTCCCTGCTTGATCGCAAAATTGATGTGAAAACTCAAACTGCCTAAATCAGAAAACTTAACATGTTCACTGGACTGTGAAATTAGATTAACTGACAAAAGCAATACAGCAGACTGTCAAATATCACCCAAAACCAAAATTCCAAATATTAATGACCTATCACTGATAGATACTGAAAAACCAAACATGTTCACTAGACCATGAAAATGAGGTCAAGGGCTAAAGCCAAATAGCAGGCTGTCATCTTCCATCTAAAACAAACCCACATGCCAAATATTATTGAACTTACATTAATAGATACTAGGAAACTTAACATGTTCACTGGACCATGAAATTGAGGTCACAGACAAAAGCCATACAGCAGACTGTCATGTACTATGCAAGACCAACATATAAACCAAATATCATTGACCTACCACATATAGTTACTGAGAAAATGACCTAATCACAAAAACTTAAATGCTCACTAAACCATGAAATTGAGGTCAAGGACAAAAGTCATATGACAGACTGTCATGAACCACCTAAGACCAACCTACATACCCTATATCATTAACCTACCACTTATAGTAACTGAAAAACTAAACTAAGCACAAAAACTTAACATGTTCATTGGACCGTGAAATTGAGGTCACAGACAAAAGCCATATAGCAGACTGTCATGTACTACTCAAGACCAACCTATATACCAAATATCATTGACCTACCACTTATAGTTATTGAGAAAGTGACCTAATCACAAAAACTTAACATGAAAATTTACGCCGTCGACGCTGCCGCCGCCGTCGTCATACTTTGTACGCATATGTCTCGCTTTCCGCGACTTTCGTCGTGGGCGAGACAAAAATGAATAATAGACAAAACAAAAAAAACAAATAAAAAAAACAAAAACAAAAAAACAAAAACAAAAAAACAAAAAAACAAAACTAAATGTACAAAGTTGAACAAAGCATAAAATGAAAATAGTCTGAATCACTTCAGTAAAGGTGAAAACCATACCTGAGTTTTAAATAAACACATACTTTGAATCTTTATGAGCAATGCAAAAATTCAAGAATAGCTACCCGTGATCAGTGTGTTCAAAACTGTGCAACGTCTCTGGACAAAAACTGAGTACCATGATGAATATGATGAAATAAAGTTCCAAGTTCAACAATGGTTAAATTTGACATTTTTAATCAAAACTGGCCTAAAAGGGAGGTTCCTTCATCAATGTGTTCAAACAACAGTGCAAACTTTCAGGGGTACTTAGTCAGATATGTGAATGTTTCAGATTACACAAACAAGGCACTGTAATGTTAAAATATGCTGAAAAATGACATAAGTTCAACAATGTATTAATTCGACAATTTTTATTCAAATCTCACCAAAAGGGGAAGCGCACATCTTCAATGTGTCCAAAACTACTGTGCAAAGTTTCAAAAGCATCAGGTATAAGGTGTCAAGAGTTTCAGATTACACAAACTCAGTACCATAATGTTAAAAATTGATGAAAAAAATGACTAAGTTCAGCAATGTATAAATTCAACAATTTTTATTCAAATCTCACCGAAAGGAGAGGTGCACATTTTCAATGTATCCAGAATAAGTTTGCAAAGTTTCAAAAGCATCAGATATAAGGTGTCAGAGTTTCAGATTACACAACATCAGTATTGTAATGCTAAAATTTGATGAAAAAATTGACTAAGTTCAACAATGTATAAATTCGACAATTTTTATTCCCCTCTCACCAAAAGGAGAGGTGCAAATATTCAATGTGTCCAGAACAACTGTGCAAAGTTTCAGAAGTAACGAGTTAAAGGTGTCTGAGTTTAGATTACACAGACTTGGTACCCCCAAAGCTAGACGGACGGAGTGGAGCGACTCCTAGACCTGCGGTCATCGTTGGTGACGCAGGTAAAAAGTAAGAAAAAAAAAATCTTGCTATATCTTGCAAGATAATAGATGCCGACAGACAGTACTTACATTGTCTTATACAGTTCTTGAAGATAATACAGCTTTTTATTGCAGTGCGAATAGAGCTTGACCTTAGTATTTAATGATACAAGCGTGTCATTATGTTATAACAAAAAGTACTTGAGTATTTTGTAAGAACAACACGATTTCATAATCATACAATAAACAACAATAGTACTTTTAATGTAATTTCTGTACCCAGGAACATTTATTTTGTCATGAATAAAAAGATTCTAATCATATGATAAATATTATTGAAGCAACATTTCTATGCTTTATTCGCAAATTCTTACTTACTAAACGTTAAGTGCCGCTGGGAATGTCATTGCTATACAGTTTTTGATACTTACACAACTTAGTTCACGAGTAATAACACTGCTTTTAACTCGAACAACTCATTTGTTACATCACTCACGACGATCGATCGCTACCCGAAGAAACGGAGAGGGAATGAATTATTGAGTTAAAGATAGCGTTTTGGAGGATTTTAATTGAATGGCATTATTTGTATTGTATTGTAAAGCGTGCTCCTCAAGAAGCCTGTTTGTTAATGCTCTTGGCTTTTGAGTTGTGGTTTCATGGATATTTTTCACTAAAATCTATTTTGATTGTATCTGTATATCGGCAAACGAATACCAACGCAAAAAATGAGACATGGGAAAACAAAAATTCCGAAAAAAAACAAACAAAAAACCAAAAAAAAAACAAAATAATAAATAAATAAATAATAAAAAAATAATAATACAAGACAAAACAAAACAAACAAACAAAAAACAAAACAAATAACCAAAAAACTGCTGATGAGAGGTTACTCCTTGAAACATGTGTACAGCATAACGAAATTTACTGTTTTTATGCAACTTCGGTATTTTTTTTATATTTTGAACCATTGGGCCGATCGATGCCACTGCTGGTGGACCAGGGGTCCCCGAGGGTATTCACTAGCCCTATAGTCAGACTTGTCTGACATGAGAATTTTACAATGCGTGTTATAGAAATTTACTGTTTTTATCAAAATTCTAACCATTTAAAATACTAAAGCTTCACTAGGTAAATGTCCTTGGTAATGGATTTGGCTTTCTCTTTCGTTTGGAAATGACTGCTTCTTTTTTTACTACTTTCGGATTATGGCTTTCCATATCATTTTAGTTTTATGCTGCTGATGAGAGATTACCCCCTTTGAAACACGTGTACAGCATAACGAAATTTACTGTTTTTATGCAACTTCGGATTTTTTTTTTTATATTTTGAACCATTGGACCGATGCCACTGCTGGAGTTACGAGGTCGCCGAGGGTATTCACCAGCCCAATAGCCAGACTTGTCTGACATGAAAATTTTACCATGCGTGTTATAGAAATTTACTGTTTTTATCAAAATTCTAACCACTTAAAAATACTTAGGCTTCATTCGGTAAATGTCCTTGGTAATGGATCTGCATTCCTATTTCGATATTTTGGAAATGAGTACTTTTTTTTACTACTTTCGGATTATGTCTTTCCGTATTATTTGATTTCAATGCTGCTGATGAGAAGTTACTCCTTGAAACACGTGTACAGCATAACGAAATTTCCAGTTTTTATGCAACTTCGGTATTTTTTGTATTTTCAGATATTGTAGGTGTTTCCTTTTACTCGTTTCTTATATCTATGGAGAAATTTTTGATATTTGGTCTTTATGAGAAACAGTATATATACATAAAGGTCACCAAACTACGAAATTTGTGCACACATCTATTTGGTTAAAATATTTTTGATTCAGCAGAATTATTTTTGTCTAACTACTTTACTCTAGTACAATAAACGTTTTCATTTGTAAAAATTTTAATAGCCATAAGTGTGTTGAATGTACATGATGCAATATTTTTAAGTGTGACCATGAGTTCTAAAAGTGATTGAATTTTATATATACTTGTATTTTGACTCAGAAAGGAAGTGAAATATGAATATATGGCTATAGATTCACTTATTCGTGTCATGGTGACGTCTCTTAAAATACAAGTGGTCATCTTTAAAAAGCTGTAGATCTAATTTCTACGGAATATTCCATAACCCTTCTCCTCAACAGAAAGTAAGCATGTTGTTACCATCTACCACACCCATCATATTAATTTGTATTTGTGTTATGTATGCTGCCAATATTTAAACGAAAAGTATTTTTGCAATGTCATTCCATTCAAGCAGAATTAGTAGGTCATTTTGGGGGTGTTCTAGTTGAAGAGAAATGATCAAAGTCAATGAACCATGAAATTAAGGTCAAGGCTACATGACATGTACCAGACTGACATGCACCAACCTGGATGTAGCAACAGACCAAATATGATGATTCTAGGTATCATATCTACAGAGAGTTACAGTAAAGAAATGTTCAGAGTCAATGAGCCATGAAATTGAGGTCAAGGCTACATGACAGGTGTTAGACTGGCATGTGCCTACCTTGATGTAGCATTAGACAAAATATGATGCCTGTAAGTGTTCTAGTTAAAGAGAAATGATCAAAGTCAATGAACCTTGAAATTGAGGTCACGGCTACATGACAGTTGTCAGACTGGCATGCACCTACCTAGATGTAGCAATAGACCAAATATGATGACTCTAGGTATCATAGCTACAGAGAAATAAGTGTTACGGTAAAGAAATGTTCAAAGTCAATGAACCATGAAATAAAGGTCAAGGATACATGACAGGTGTCAGACTGGCATGCACCCATCTAGATGTAGCAATATATCAAATATGATGACTCTAGGTATCATAGCTACAGAGAAATAAGTGTTACGGTAAAGAAATGTTCAAAATCAATGAACCATGAAATTGAGGTCAAGGATACATGACAGGTGTCAGACTGGCAAGCACCCACCTAGATGTAGCAATAGACAAAATATAGTATGTCTATATATTACAGTGCCTCAGAAATTGACTTGAATGTAAAACTATGTCGCAAAATTTACAAAGTCACTGAACCGTGCAAATGAGGTCAGTGGCAGAGTGGCATGCACCTACTAAGATACATCAATACACTTAATATTATGGTTCTATGTATTACATATCCAGAGAAATCAATTTGAATGTGAAACTATGTCGCAGATTTTCTAAGTCCACTGAACCATGCAATTGAGGTCAAGGCAACACGACAGGTGTCAGACTGCCGTGTACCCATATAGATCTCACTATAGACCAAATATGACAAGTCTAGGTATTATAGTTCCTGAGAAAAGGACTTGAATGTGAAACTATGTCGCAATGTTTATGTGCTTATTGAACCATGAAAACAAGGTCAAGGTCATCCAAAATATATGCTGCTGGAAAGGTCATCACTTGGTGGTGCTGTGGACCAAAGATGATGTTTGTATGTATTACCCTTGAAAAGTTATGAAGGTTTTAGAAAAGAGTTTACGCCGCCGCCGCCGCCTTCGCCGCCGCCGGATTGCTATACCTATGTCTCGCTTTCAGCGACTTTCGTCGCAGGCGAGACAAAAATTGTCTTTTTTTCCTTCCTTAGTTAGTCGAGAATTGTGAAAAATACAGTTTTGATACTTTGTACAATAAATTGCCAATTACACTTGCAAATGGAACCACTGTTTCACTTAAGTTATCTGTCAAAGCGCCCTTAATTTTTATATTATATTATATTAAACCTAAGAGCAAATTTATTTTGCAACCTGGGTAATTTTGTATTTCTAAACCATTGGACCACCACAATTGCTGGTGGACAGAGGTCCCCGAGGGTATTCACCAATATAAATGGTCAGACTTGTCTGACATGAAAATTTACTTAGCCATTAATAGAAATTTACCTTTTTATCAAAACTCTAACCCCTTAAACATACTATGGCTTCATTCCGTGTATGCCACTCGGTGGATGTCTTTAGTACTTGATTTGGCTTCCTATTTCGATATTTTTTGTAATGAGTACTTTTTTTTTAAATTATTTTTTGGATTATGGCTTTCCATGTTATTTAATGTTATTGCTGCTGATGATAGGTAACTCCTTGAAACATGTGTACAGCATAACTAAATTTACTGTTTATTTTGCAATTTGGGTATTTTTGTATTTTGAAAAATACAGGTGTTGTTGTATATATACATGTAGTATATTTAGAACTAACAGTGGCGGATTAAGGGGGCCAGGGTGGCCCGGTCCCCCCTTAGGTTGGAAAATATTTAAAATTCCTAGGTTTTGTTTTTAAAATTGGGTTCCCCCCTTTTGAAAAAATTATGGGTCGGGCCCCCTCTTAGCAGAAAGTCTGGATCCGCCACTGACTAACCCTACGTTGTGCCATATGAAGGTTATCGTAAATTTTTCATAGGATCTATATACGGAGTTGAATAATATTAACCAAGACTTGAAAGCTGAGGACACCGATTACAATAAAAATTATACCGAAGTTAGTGTAAATTTATTTTCTGCATTTGGCCATCAAGCATCTCTTCACTGCAGATCAAATCAAAATATTTGGAAGACCATTAACCAAAAAATTTTGAAATCTGATAAAACTAACAAAAAATCCTAAAACAGCTGAGGACAGAGCTTTCAAGATGGAGATACTCGTCAGTTTTAATCAATTTTTCTAAAATGTGGATATTATAAGTTCTAAGATTAATCATGTTCAAAAGATAACGAAATTTGAACAATTTTTCGAAAAAGGTAGACTGCTGTATATTGGGGTTTCTTGAAGAAAATATAGTTTTTTTTCCTGCAGTGCCAATAACATGTTCCGCTCGAATATAAAGCTTGACCTGTGCAACAAGTTCCATGTAGTAAATGATTGAAGTGTTTCAGAAGGTGCTCAAGTATTTTAAGGACAAAACGATTTCATTATGAATTCTTTTGGCNAACCACAATAAATTAAAATACAGGTAAATACAAGTTAATTAAAGGGGATATTGAAGTATCATTAATTACTATAAAAACAAATTAAACATCAAAGGTATTTGTATGTGGGAATAGAAGGAATAGTGAATTCTAAAAAGTGGGAATAGGTGGAAGACACCGGGGATAGGGGGTATACTGTTTTCGGTCTGTGCGTGTTTGTGTGTGGGTGTGGTTCCGTCCGTAACACATTTCGTCGCATTTATCTCCTCATTCGAAAAAGTTACAGATCTGAAATTTTGTCAGAAGCTTTGTATTGTGGGATGCACTTTCAGACTGTGCAAATATTACTTCCTGTTTACTGACTAAGTCAATTTTCCCCCATTATACCCATATATTGAAAATTTTCGTCAAAGATTTCTCGGCCTGTGTCTGTAGTAATGATGTTAATATTTGGTCTGAAGCTTAAAGATAATGAGATGTACCGTGTCTCTCGTTTTAAAATCAGTCACTCATCAACTTAATGTTTGCCGATAACTTTGATTTTTTCCATTATAGCCATATTTTTAAATTTTTCGTCAATGATTTCTCATTTTATGTATGATTTGATAATTTGTCTGAGGCTTCATCGTGATGAGTTGTACCGTATCTCCCCTATTCAAGTCCTATACTCAACTTTGATTTTTGTTTTCATTGTAGTCATATATTTAAATTTTTTCGTCAAGGATTTCTAAGAATGTGTATGTAGGGCTGCACGACATTTGAGCCAATTTTTGAAAATTGACCTTCCTCATTTGAGCCAAAATATTTTCCACATTTGAGCCAATATACCGGAGTCTTATCTAAGCGTAGAGTGTAATAGTTAACTTTGAGTAAGTGAAGACAGACGACGGATGTAAAGGGATGACATAGCTAAATCTATTCTAGATACATACAAAATTTTAGTTTCTGATTATCTTTTGTAAAATTGTTACACGTAAATTTATTCCAATCAATATACTATTAAAAAACTATATGTGGAGTTGGTAAAACAATTCCCCGTGGAAGAGATGTATGCTCTATATTTTTTTAGATATGGTGTACTTGTACATGAGATAATATCTCATGTGTACACTTTGTTCAATTACTATTATGTAACTTTATTTAAACCATTGTTGTGACGTCATCTTTTGTTTTAAATGTGGATTCTTTTCAAAGAACCCATGGCTTACCCTCTAGATCTATTGTTTCTCCAATTTAAAGTTTAAAAACGTCCCGAGGGAAATGTATGTTAATACATTTCACTGCGAACTGATTGTCCGATCAAGAGAAATAGTTTTGTTCGCATCGAGTGTTGAAATACCTTCGTTTGGCACGGATCTTTTTAATTTTCGGAGGGGGGNGGGGGGGGGGGTTGCTGGGATTTTCACCCGAGTTTGGAAACGTTTTGGACCGCATGCTAGGAAATTTGTTGCTTGTTGGGCGAGTTTTTTTCTAATGAACAGCGAGAGGGCTAGATTATTTTTTAACCAAGGTGCTGGTGTCGAAGATTTTCTTAGCATAGTCCGGGGCCAGAAATCCCCGCCCCACCCCTGAAAGTCCAATGTTCCGTGCTTTACTGGGTCGTTTAAACTAACCTCAGTAATGGGTATATTGTACATGTTGTAGAAGCTGGCAACATGGTAATTTATATTTCCTTCAAGTACAACTAGATTCAAAATATACATCTGATAAATACGCGGAAATGTTCTTTTTAATTTCGGTCTTTTCTTCACAACATCAAAAAAAAAAAATCTTATAATCTTTTACGAGTTCCCTCCAGTTATCAGTGTTAGTTCAAAATTTATACAAAATTCCGCATCCAACTGTGGTGAAAAGCACTGTAATAGATAACGGGCTTTACCAGCTGTGCTGAGATGATCTATTTCTTCAAGAATACTTAGTATATGCATTTGGTAGAAGGAAAATTAAATGAATATCCGGCTTGTACACCTTTTTTCACGAATTTATATTTTTCTGTACCACATAGCTTCTTATTAAACAAAGGCCTTTGACAAAGCAAAACCTTGAAATATCATTAACAGGGGCAACAACACGGGATCCCAAGCTTTCTGTGAGCCAGGAACCAATGTATGTACAGCCCAGATTCCTATGAGTGGAGCCCGGTGCCCTTGTTTTCGAGCCCGGAACCCTGTGGTGTAGCCCAGATCCCCACATTAAAAAACGGTTGGAGCCTAGGAGTCAAGAGCCCATGTTATTCCCCTTGAACTGTAAGTTTTTGGCAATTCTCTTGTCAAAGAAGAATTTCAGGAGATCGTGACCGAAGCAAAGAAATAAAAGGACTTTAGAATAGTTATAATTGGACTTGAACTTTATATTCCTAGCTCAATTATTTTAATGTGTTACTGTTTAGAAAAAAGTAACATTAGGCCATAATAAACAAAATATCCTACATTCTCATCCCCTCTAGCCCCGATTTTTTTACATGCCTGAACAAATTTTATTTTGATTTTTTGGGGGCAAATTTTGGTACATTTCTTATATAATTAAAGCACTTTTCACAAAAAGATAAAAATATAAAATGAGAGTCGCCCACCCGCCGAAAATTTTGAGAAAAAAAATAGATGAGAATCTAGGAATTATCTTATCATGGCCTTATCTTAGAGTTTTATGTATGATCTGTACTAATGACACATAAATTGCCGGAATGCTAAGAATTGCTGAACTTAACCAAATGAAAAGAAGCGAAATGTTATGAAAACGTTGACAATTACGAAGTCTTATTTTACAGTTCTTCAACTTATTTTAATATTCACTAAATTAGAATTACAGGAACATGGATATTAATCTGTCATTAATTTGTCAAGTCGAGACAATGTACTCTGAATATGTCATTTTTAATAATTTGTTTTAATAAACATACTAAAGAAACAAACCTCTACTTATTTTGTTCAGTTTGAAAAAAGGTCACCAGTGAAAGGGGG
>MJUU01045556.1:0-19677 GCA_002080025.1 Modiolus philippinarum
TACTGGAGAACCAAACATGTTCACTAGACCTTGAAAATGAGGTCAAGGTTAAAGCCAAATAGCAAGGATGTCATGTTCCATCTAAGACAAACCCACATACCAAATATTATTGACCATACATTAATAGATACTTGAAAACTCAACATGCTCACTGAACCGTGAAAATGAGGCCACAGACAAAAGCCATACAGCAGACTGTCATGTACTACCCACAACCAACCTATATTACCAAATATTATTGACCTATCACTTATAGTTACTGAGAAAATGACCTAACAAAATCTTAACATGCTCACAAGACTGTGAAATTGAGGTCAAGGACAAAAGCCATATACAAGATTGTCATATACTACCTAAGACCAACCTACATACCATATATCATTGACCTAACACTTATAGTTACTGAGAAACTAAACTAAGCACAAAAACTTAACATGTTCATTGGACCGTGAAATTGAGGTCACAGACAAAAGCCATATGCCAGACTGACATGTACTACTCAAGACCAACTTACATACCAAATATTATTGACCTACCAGGTATAGTTAATGAGAAATGGACTAAATCAGAGAAATTTAACGTGGTCACTAGACCCTGAAATTGAGGTCAAGGACAAAAGTCATATGCCAGACTGAAATGCACTACTCAAGACCAACCTATATACCAAATATCATTGGCCTACCACTTACAGTTATTGAGATATAGATCTAATCAGAGAAACTTAACGTGGTCACTAGACCGTGAAATTGAGGTCAAGGACAAAAGTCATATGCCAGACTGACATGTACTACTCAAGACCAACCTATATACCAAATATCATTGACCTACCACGTACAGTTATTGAGATATGGATCTAATCAGAGAAACTTAACGTGGTCACTAGACCGTGAAATTGAGGTCAAGGACAAAAGTCGTATGCAAAACTGACGTGTACTACTCAAGACCCAGCTATATACCAAATATCATTGACCTACCACTTACAGTTATTGAGATATGGATCTAATCAAAGAAACTTAACGTGGTCACTAGACCATGAAATTGAGGTCAAGGACAAAAGTCGTATGCCAGACTGACATGTACTACTTAAGACCATCCTATATAACAAATATCATTGACCTACCACTTACAGTTATTGAGATATTGATCTAATCAGAGAAACTTAACGTGGTCACTGGACCATGCAATAGAGATCAAGGTCACATGATTTTATGTCCGTCAGGTAGCGCTTGATTAGTTCTACCACTGGACCAAATATGATGTTCCTACATCAAAAGGTTTTCAAAATATCCTGTATATAGTAAAAGTTAACGCCGTCGCCGTCATACTTTGCACGCCTATGTCTCGCTTTCCGCGGCTTTCGTCACGGGCGAGACAAAAATAAGAATCAAAGATTTTTGCAATTCGAGTTTTGAAAACGATCATTATAACTGTCAGAAATTGAAAAAGATATGGTTGCTAGGTAGAACTCCAAAAAAATAACAGGTCTTTGAAAGTTTCCGGAAATTTACCAAATATTAATAAGAATCAGATTTTTGCAATTTGACTTTTGAAAATGATCATTATAACTGAAAGGAACTGAAAAATTTTAGGTTGCTGGGTAGAATTCCAAATAAATAACATGTATTTGACAGTTTCAGGAAATTTACCAAAATAAGAATCAAAGATTTTTGACTTTTGAAAATGATCATTATGACTGAAAGGAACTGAAAAAGTTATGGTTGCTAGGTACAATTCCAAAAAAAAAAATAACAGGTCTTTGAGAGTTCCAGGAATGTAAACCAAAATTGGAATAAAAAACCTTTGCAATTTTTTTATTAAAAATGTTGTGATTCAAATTTATTTAAAAAGCTTGGTGCCAAGAAGAATTTCTAAAAACAGCTTGTCTTGAAGAGTTTCAGAAAATTCACCAAAGTTGGAACCATGTTATTTAATTCTTAAGTGTTAACAATCATGTTTGATTCTAAAACATTGTTAAAATTTAAAATTGGATGCAAAATTTTCAAAAATCATTGGTTACATACACAGTCAGGACGATTGCGGACGACAATTTTTCCGGTGGTTTCCACCTAATTTGTCTTTTTGTTTTCGGCTCTCGACAACTCTGTTCTGTAATTTTTTTATAGCCCCATTTACCTTTGACTTTCTACTTTTGACATACTACCAAATCCGTGACCTTTTTATCTTTGACTTTCCAGTTTTTTGCTTTCAACTCTTATCATAAGCCTCATGGTAAATTTTGATTTTTAACATTTGACTTTCGACTTTTAACTTCGAGTATTCACTTTTATATAGTTTTTGATACACTACAAGACATGTTTTATTTCATAAATTGTGAGTCCTCCATGGAAGACTTGTGTCGCCTGTACTGCTGTTGTCAGAAACGTAAATTTCTAAGCTGTTAAACAGGAAGAAAACGTCCGACACACCTGCAAGTCGATAAGCGCAATATGGAACCTACTGCTTAAGTCACACACATATGGTTGTGATTTGACGTGTCCTCTAAATTGGCTTTGGGATCTAATGACCTGAGGGTTTTACGCGCATACTAGCCTCTCACTGATACTGCCGATGTCCACTGAAATACATGATGATTCTTTACCAAACATATCTGGGAGTTTTGAGTTTGATTTTTTCTTCCATGCCGCGACATTGTTTTACCAGGAGACAAGGCTCTTTGAGCTAGCCGGCAGTTTAGCGGCGAACACTCCTTGACCCATCTTTCTAAATTACGTCTTGTCCCCCTTTTCGTTACAAGATTGAGGTCATGAAGTTAGTAGTCTAGCTGTTTCAGGTTTTATTCGTATGTTTATTATACTATAGGGAAACGGGGTACACAAAGGGAAAGTTTGGGTACCAATATTAAACCGGTTTAACCCTACCGCTGGCTTTTGCTAGTGCCGGTACCATTTCTATCGTTGTTTACGTTTGTCTTTTTATATATTGTGGTTTTTGCTCACCTGGCTATGCCAGGATGAGCTTTGCTATCACTAAGCGTCCGTCGCCCGTCCGTCCGTCCGTCGTAATTTTTTGCGATATAGGTCAAATTTAAATTACAAAAAATGATCAGCATGTCAAGGACTACATTTTATTGGACATGGTCTAGTTGTCCGACGTCTTCCAAGATGGCCGCCAGCGGGAAAACATTTGGAAGATCTCATTCTTATAGACTGTTAAGCCAATTGGAAGCAACCTTGGTCACAATAGTCTTGAGTTGGCCCCTTGGGAAGAATTGTCCTGCAAGTCTTTGTCACATCCAAGATGGCCGACAGCGGAGATCGTAGTTTAAAATTGGACCCAGTTGGAAAACATTCAAAGGTATTCTGGTTTTTAATATTATTTGATTTTAATGCTGCAGTTGAGCGGTTACTCCTTTAAACGCGTGAACAACATAACGAAATTTACTGTTCTTATGCAACTTCCTTTTTTATGCATTATACAATGTTATACTCTGAAAAAATAAAGCCAATTTTATCCAAACTTTGTCATAAGAATCCTTTGGTGGTCCCCTTTAAAAAAAATGTCTGGCAAGTCCACATTACATCTAAGATGACCACCAGCGGGGAACATAGTTGACCATTGGACACTGTTGGAAAACATTCAAAGATCTTGACTTCTCTGAAACCACAAAGCCAATTTCATCCAAACATAGTCACAAGAGTCCTTGGGTGGTCCCCTTTAATAAATATGTTTCGTTTCGCAAGTCCGCACTTCATCGGAGATGGATGCAAGAGGGGAACTTACTTTAACATTGTACCCTTTGGGAAAACACATTCTGAAATCATCTCCTCTGAAACTACTAGGCCAATTAGAACCATCTTTGTCTTAGCAGTCCTTATTCGGCCCCGTTTGAAAAATGTGTCTGCATCACATCCCAGATGGCTGCCAGCGGGATACATAGTTTAACATTGGACCAGATGGGAAAGCATTCACAAAGATTTATTCCTCTGAAAAATTAAAGCCAATTGGATCCAATCTTGGTCACAACATTCCTTTGGTGGTCCCATTTAAGGGGGTGGTAAAGGGTTATTTTCGTGTAACGTTTGTGGCGTTTTTTAAATTCGTGTTTTCGTGTTTTGTGTTTTTATTCCTCGTGTTCTCGTGTTGGCATTATTTCACGTGCCTCGTTTTTGTCCGTATTTTGAGCTCGTGATTCGTTTTAGATATTTTATACTTCGTGCGTGTTCATTTTCCTGTTAAAAAAACGGGACTTGTTACAATAAGAATTGTAACGGTATCAGAAAGTATCACAGAGCAAAATTTCACAGATTTTCATTGATTTTAAGAGCTTTCAGGTAAAAAAAACTTTAGATAGGATGCATAAATTACCATTAATGATAATGACTTCTCAAGTTTTCGGCGAACTACGAGCAGTAATTTTTCGTGTTTCGTGATTGGCCATTTTTATCACTCGTGCTTCGTTTTCGGCAATTTTTAAGCACGTTCTTTCGTGTTGGGGACCCCCCTTTACCACCCCCACTTAAAAATATGTCTACTATGTCTACACTTATCTAAGATGGCTACCAACATGGAACTTAATGTAATATTGTACCCTGTCGTAAAAACATATTTAAGGTAGATAGACACTTATATACATATCCATGAGATTTTACTATTATTCGGCTCAATTGAAACACCAGTCCTACCAAATCGAAATAATAAAAAGTAGGGATCATTATGCTTGTTTTTTTTTTTTTTGTTTTTTTTTTTGATTGAGATCAAAGTTTTTTAGCCATTTTTTTCACCTAAATTTACATAGAATTCACGGGAAAAATATGGAAAGGCAACTTTCGGCTTAATATAAATGCACCTTTAATCCATGAGAATTTTCTGTATATTTTTGTAAATAGATAGTTTATAATGATCTATTGATTACAATGATAAAATGTATGTCACCATGCTTTCAACGAAAATATTTTTCAAAGTTCCCGGTTAAAGCATTATATACGGGAAAAGGGAAGTAATTCGCAGTAAAATAATCCAAATTTGACGTTTCATATCTGTCAGTCTATTATGACGTCACAAAGGAAAAGCTGTCATAATACTGCTACGGTCCAAAAATCAAACCTAACCCGTATGCGACTTTTTTGTTTTTTAAATAAGCAAATGAATAACGTAGCGCAACAGTGTCTATCCGCCTTTATAATATTCTCATCTGAATTGGAAGCCAATTGATTCACAAGTGCCCTTGGATGACTTCCTTTGAAAAGCATTACATGATACCCCGTCACGTTTCACATAATTTCTTAGTTTCAAGGGGCATAACTCCAGAACCCCTTAGACCTCTGAACCTATAATAAAACTTGACCTGAGTTTTGTGGTAAACAACTTGCATACCAAGTTCGAAGACCTTGTGTTTTTTCATTCACAAGTTATCAATCGGAAATCTTCGGGGGACGGAGGACGGACACACGACTGAGAGTATCACAACATAAATTCAATTTTACATTATTTTTACCAGTATAGGCTGATACAAGGTGGGGGTTCAGGGGTTAGTACCCCCTTTCCTTTTTTGGGGCAATCATATTTTGAATATCCTGATAATTTACTAAGGACCCCCCCCCCCAGTTTTCGCCCCTCTCTCCGCTAGACCAAATTTACTTTCCTTTCTGATTGGAACCCCCTTTTCAAATTTTCTGGATCCGCGCCAGTTCCCCTTTTTGAGTGTTAGTTGAAAATGGAACACAATACATACAAAATGCTACATCCAGCTGTGGTGAATGACTATCCATAAAGAGTTATAGCTTGTTTAGGGTATATTGGGATACGGGATATTTACCACTTTTGTTAATGGGATATGGGATATTTGAGACAAAAAGTATTGGGATATGGGATATTTTGACTATGAAAAACGGGATATTTCAACAATTAATGGGATATTTTTAATTTTCAAAGGGATATTTTCGTCTAGTCCTATAATATATGACTTCGCACTTCTATTTCATAACGTTTTTATCGGATTTTTGCATTTTTTAATTTTTTTGAAAGTGCGAAGTCATATCGGATCTTTAAAATTTCCATTAGCACTTTCCGACATGTTTTCATGTCGGAAATAAATTAGTTTCCTGTCGGACTGCATGCCATGTTTTTAAATATATTTAAGTTTTCACGGACCTTAACATGTAAATCATTAAAAAACATACCTCTCTTGCCATTCAGACTATTATTCCCAACACTGCTAAATAAAATAATTTCCCAAGCGGTGCAATATCTAGAGCATTCGCCGTATTTCAATGATTTTCGAATTTGAACAACCGTGTTTTAAAAAAACGAAGTTCATCATAAAAGTGCATGCAAGAAGTGGATTTCGCACGAGAAATTCTTATTTTAATTTGAAAATCTTATTTTTCATGAGTTTTAATCCATTGTCTATCTCGGTGTACATTTTCCCTCATGTAGTATAAAAATAAACAAAAATGTGAAAACATTTCGAGACGACCCACCAGGTAAAACGAGTCGGGTATTAATTTAAATTATATTGACAAAAGAATCAATCACAACAAAGCACAGGAGCGTGTCAAAAAGACAATGTTTAGATGTCTATTTTTGGATATTTGGATTAATTGAGTAAAAATACTAAATGACTTGCAGGTATCAGAAATCTAGGGACGGAAAAAATTAAACCCAAAGTATTTGATTTTAGTAGTTATGGTGAAAAGCACGATCTTCTGTTGGGGAATGATACAGCAGTACGCTTTTGTCTATATCGTTTTGTCTACGATTTTACAAGTTTATTCTTACCAACTTTCGATTTGATATTCAAGAATGCAAGTGGGATTTTCTGCTGTTTTTGAAGATTTGGTACCACAGTAAACGGTAAAACACATAAATTCATTTTTGTGAGTATAATTCTAAACCAGAGAACAAACTGTATGACCATGTTTCGTGAAAAACCATTTGCTACGGGTTTTTGGACACATACGATAGGACCTCGCGCTGCATGTAAAAGTCAGTATATATGAAAAAGAAACATCGCGAGGTTCTATATTGTAGGACTAATTTTCGTCCAGACTTAATACTGGGGTAAGGGATATTGAGACCCCCTAAACAAGCCTCATAGATAGCAGAGTCCTGGATAACAGACTAGCGAACATGAAGCAATGTGGCCGCGGTACAACAAAAACTAAAACTTACTAGGGCTTAATTGATTTTTCTTTTCTGTGTCGGGTTCGCCTACAATATCGAATTTATGCCATTAACTGTGCACCATACATTTTTCTAAACATGAACGAACTTTGTAAATGAAAACATGCTGTTCGACTGATAATATAAGCAGAAAAAGATATTGAAATCAATTTGAAATAATCTGTTTCTAAAAATCAAATAAAACTTGTGTTATCACTCGTGGGTGTTATATAAAAATGGCACAACGGAAACACTTTGTTTACACATCTCCCACATGAATGTGAAAATATTTGTAATTCAACATGTATAATTAAGGTTAAAGTATAAAAACTTACTTTGTGCACCTTATTTTTTAATTACCAGGCAGTGTCGTTCTACGTTTTCTTCGTGTAGCTGAAATTTATAGGTATGAACAGCCTACAGATAGAAAAACAGACTAAGAAAGATAACTCAATTGTATGAAAGCCCATGAAGCACATATTCGCGGGCAAAATAATTAAAATAAAGACATAATAATTGATAAGGGCGAGTATTTTACGTAATATGAAATTTTCGACATAAATATATATACATAGACGTATAAAAATTCACTCTCGTTTCCACCATATTATAGTTTATGTAAAACCATATCCACGTGTGATAATAGACTTTATCATATGTTTAGTAATAAATACAGACGTTTTGAATATGTGAGACAGTGCATGACGTTCATTCCGTATTCACACTATGACGTCATACCCTTTATCGCATGGCTTACCCTTTATCGCATACCCTTTATCGCATGGCCTACCCTTTATCGCATACCCTTTATCGCATGGCTTACCCTTTATCACATACCCTTATTTTTTTTCAATTTTACTTTTTCTTATTAAAAAAATTTTTTCGGGGTTAAATTTTTTGGGAGGGGGCAAAACAATTTTTTGGGGGGAGGATAACAAAGATTTGTCCTTTCCGCCCATTTTGAAATTTTCCTCTTCACAAAATACATGCATCTTCTCCTACCGATTTCAATTTTTGACAGTATTTTTTCGGATTAGTAGTCCTCTGTTTAAATATATGATAAACTGTATAATACATGGCAAAATCCGTATCACATGCCGTATCATACCTCGACCAATATCAGCCCTCGGGCCAGAGGCCCTCGTGCTGATATTGATAACTCGGGATGATACGACATGTGATACGGATTTTGCCATGTATTATTCCCTATTGTACAAATACAATAAAGTACAAATGTGGTATATATGTTTACATAACAATATTAAATGCAACACGACAACTAATTTGATATATATATATATATTTTTTTAATTTTATATTTTTCAATTTTTTTTATTTTTATTTATTTTGTCCCACTTGAATAGATTAAATTATTAATATTTTGGTGCTGGGTTCGGAATTTTCGACAATGGAGGAAACAAAAAGGAACACAGCCCAGGGGGTACTCTCTTTTATCATCTGTAACTAGGCTGGTCACCGGAAAAAAATTTTAACCCCCAAAAATAGTACTTTTTTCCAAACTACCCCCCCCCCAAATGGTTCTTTTTCAAATCACCCCCAAACAATATTTGCTTAAATAAGTGACCCCAAAAAATATGTTAGAAAAATAACCTATAAAATAAATCTGTTGCATTTTTACATAAAAAAACGAAAAGTGGAATAGCATTGGCAAAATTTAAAAGTTTCCTCAGTTTAACATCTTATGAAATTAATTACTAGATCAATGTAATCAGTGTTGTGCTGACAAATCAGTTGACTTTATCATTTGAGTAAAACCCATGTGTTTATCCATGGCATATTTCTTGATTTTCTATGCAAACAAAACAACCAAAAATATCACATATTTGCCTAGCTACCCCCAAAAAATATCTTACAATTATTTATACCCCCCAAAAATAGCTAGTAATTTTTCTAACCCCCAAAAATAGCTTGTGAAACTAGTCTGGTTATGAAGCTAATTAATGTGGTGTAATGCCGATTTAGTGGTATAATTCTAATATAATTTGCACATTAGGAAACACGCCGACATGATTGGCTGCATTGATTTCCGGTAGCAACTTCTGATGTCGTTTATTTTTCGATAACGACGTTGACCGAACTGCATATAAGTTCACCATGAAAATCAATTAAATAGAACAAAAGACGTATGATTATCATTAATATGTAGATAAAATTTAATTACTTATGACCCAATAAAAAGAATTATAAGGATTAAACACCGCTTGAAATATATATTTATTGGAGTTGAACGGGACGGGACTGGCAAGATACTCACAAACATATCATAAAAGTTTGTGGTATGGTGCCAGTGAAACTAGTCTGGTTTAGAAGCTTATTGATGTGGAATAATGCCAGTGAAACTAGTCTGGTTTAGAAGCTTATTAATTTGGTATAATGCCAGTGATACGAGGCTAATTTAGAAGCTTATTAATGTAGTATATTGCCAGTGAAACTAGTCTGTTTTAGAAGCTAATTAATCAGAATACACTGAGGCCTTGACAAAAAAGATATGTGACAGGATACCACAGGAAACTAAAAAACGAGCTCGAGGGACCGGTGAAAAGGAAAGATCAAGAAATCTCAGACACCAAAGGGTAAGATTTCAATATTCCCTGACGAGGCTTGCCGAGTCAGAGAACCATTGAAATCTTACCCGAGGGTGTCTGAGATTTCTAAATCTTGCATCTTCTACGGTTTTTGATTAATTTTCTCACTTTTGTAATCACAAACTACGGCCCTGTTCACACTAAAGAAGTTAATCCAGATTAACTCAGGTAAAAACGGCTTAATCCACATGATATTCACACTGCAAAAGTTGATCCGGATTAACTTAATCCACAACGTGACGTGTATTTTAACTAAAAATTGGTCAGTGTGAACGTAACGTTGTGGATTAACTTAATCCGGATTAAATTAATCCAGATTAACATAATCCGGATTAACTCCAGCGTGAACAGGCCCTACGTTTCATTCACCACCAAGCCGTGCTTGACATCCGACGTTCCAAAGCGACGTCAATGACGTCAGAATAAGTTGCTTAGTAATTTCTGTATTGTACTGGGGGTACAAGACAAGGAAATCTCACCGCTAAAAATAGGAACTGTTCTATCCCAAAAGTGAGAAATATAGTATCTATCCCAAGGGAAAAGGTGAGATAGGCTGATCTCAAACCCGAAGGCTAAGATATCATGTAGATCCCGAGGCTAGCCGAGGGATGCACAAAAGATATCTTAGCATGTGGAAATTTTTTTTATGAACAAAAGTGAGAAAATGAATCAAACACCGTTTAAAATACAAGATTTAGAAATCTCAGACACCCAAGGGTCAGATTTCAATATTTCTCAGACGAGGCTTGCCTAGTCAAAGAACCATTGAAATCTTACCTGAGGGTGTCTGAGATTTCTAAATTTTGTATTTTAAACGGTGTTTGATTCATTTTCTCACTTTTGTTCATAAAAAACGTCTTTCGGCACCGCCATGTTGTCCTGGCCATCCGCTATTACTAAGCAACTCACCATGACGTCAATGACGTCACAGTATGCACGAGGCTGTCTCACATGGGGTGGTGTGGTACAGAAAAATCTCACACCGCTAAAAATAGGAACTGATCTGTCTCAAAAGTGGGAAAGAGCTGTCCATATACATGTAACAGTATACATCTCGAAAATTGTAACGGGGGTGAAAATTTTATCAATACTTGATTTCAAGTTGAAATACGAAACCTGACTTATTGAAGTTTCACGAGCGTCCGTACTTGATATATTCTTAGAATAAGTAGTAAAAAAATATAGAAAAATAGATAGATGAATAGATATGAATAATAATAATGATAGTAGAAATAACTAAATAAGCAAAGACAATTGAATTTGCCAATGAGAACGGAATTCCCGACTTTGACCAGGCATTTTACATACTTATGCAAAGGGAATTTTAGACTGGACAAATGGTGAATGAAAAGATATGGAGTAAATGCACATGAGACAAAGTCTCAATAAATACATGGTAAAAAAACAAGCAAAGGAACAACGCTTTATCAATGGGTTTCGAATGTACACTTAAATGATTTTCTCTTAACCTGCACGGTTTCTAAATGTCATCAAAATAATATACTAGTAACCTTTTTATATTGTTTAGTTACTTTGTCTTATATCTAAATAGATACCATACGTCAAAGTGCTGATTTATAAGGATTTCTTTGGGAAATGTAACAAATAGTCCGACGTCGTGTGATCTTGATTGAGTAAAGGTTTTAAAGAACGGAAACAAAGTGGGTGAAGTACAGTGCAACGTAGCGAACATGAAACGGATTGCTTACGGAACTTGAAGGGATCGCTGACAGGAACATGACGGAACTGGCCTGGATGAATCGTTTCGCGTCCCTAACAGTTCACGTCCAGGTACTCCTCATTTGACAAATACAATTCGTCAACTGCATTGGCTTATGTTCAGACAGTCAGAAATTCTTGGTTAAAATCACACAATGACAGAGATTATTATAGGAGACCGGAATGACACAAAAATTAGTATAACTTGCACACACAAGTTACCATCTAAAATAGTCGATTTTATGTATGAGAGATGCAGGATCGTTACAAAATTTTTATAAAAGAAATAGATGTGACTGTCAATCACGACAACCATCCCCGCACTTTGCAAGTTAAGCCCTAAAATAAATTAAAGATTTTTGCAATTCAATTATTGGAAAAGGTTTATTTCACTTAAACGAATTCAAATTGTATGATTGGTAGATAAAATTCCAAAAATATCCTGTATTTGGGAATGTCAGTGAAAATTGGAATAAAGAAAATTTTGCAATTGTGTGTGTTTTTTTTTAATTATTTTTTTAATTTTTAAATTTTTTTATTATTATTATTATTTTTTTTGAAAATGACTGATTACAATACATGTAAAATATACTCAAAGAGTATAGTTTCTAGAAGAATTATTAAAAATAACCTACCATTGAGAGTTTCGGGAAATTTATCAAGATTGGAATAAATATTTTTGATTTTTTTTTTTATTGAAAATGGCTTATCCATGATTTCAATAAAATATATCCAATAAGTATGGCATCTTCCCAAGTCAAGTGTTTGAGGTTCATGGCCTTCCTCATAAACGCTTGACAGATTTGGCTTATATTTTCGGGACTGCTTCTCTACACCAGAAGTTTATGGATAACGACACGGACCTCAAACACTTTACCTTGAATAAGTAGCGAAATTGCTTCTAGAGATAGTCAAATTTTACATACGCTACTTCGAACTGAAAGCAATGGGAACATAAATATGCAAAAAAAAAATTATGTCAAAGGTCAAGGTCACAAAGGTCAAAAAGGAGTAAAATTGGATATTTTCATATATTCTACTGTAGAATCTGGGGCATATGTAGTGTTTCACAAACACATCTTCTTCTTCTAAGAAAAAGAATCACAAACTTAAATACGCAGTCACAATATAACTGAAATACTTTTGTAGTTGGTGTCAAACAAGAATCAATCAGTTAAGCTTTTATTTCTTTTTGTGATAATTTTGAATATTCGAATATTTGCTGATCATAACTTTCTTTTCGCCTCAATATTAGTTTGTTGGTTGATTGCATAGTGAATTACATCGTCGAACATCACGTCTAGCACATTGAAACACTGTTATACAAAATGATACTAATTACGCTTTATGAAATTCAAACCACTCATCTCAAAATAAGTATCTATGGCAAAAGTTTATAACATAAATCAGAAAATGTATGTGAGTCATTCTACCGAAACTGCAGGTTTTTTTCCCAAGAAAACTCAAAAATAAAGTTGGTTTAAATGAACACTTTAATATCTTAAACGAAAGAAAGATTATTCAGGTTTACAAAACTACTATCTGTAATTTGAATTTTTCACCTGACTGGTTGCTATAGTAACAGAAATAAAAGGAACTGGCATGAAGATTCCATCCTGTTACCGGTATGATCAACATTTTAAAATGTCTCAAGAAGGCGAAAGAGACAGTATGAATTTATCTTTTCTCTGTTAAACGTTGAGAGAAATGATTATATTTGATAAAATCTATTCTGAATTTCCTTTAATATAAATAATTATATAAAAACATACCTGTTACCAGTACCTATGACGTTCGGTTAGCATAATTTCAATTTGGTTAAGGATTCAAACATTTCTCCAGAAATCTTAGAATAGTTTTGCAAACTTAGATGAATTTATCTGGTAGAGAATGCTCAAAGCTTTACTCACAAAGCAGTATTATTTTAGTTTATAAGATCTTTAGAATAAATTTGCAAATTTAATAACAGTAACAGCATAGAATTCACTGTTGCAAAAGGACTATTAGTAACAGGATGGAAGATTTATTCCTTCCTGTTACTTTTATATTCTGTGCTGTTGCCAATTTTTTCCATACTGTTACTGTTCATAAAAATTCAATTTTCCTCCTTTTTCTGGTTGTGTCGATTAGTAAACATATTTCATTTGAAAAATAAAACAAAAAGATATTCTTTTTATTCAGTGTACTCGCCTTTTACAAAATCGTTTTAAAATCCTGTATAAATTTGTAATTAACTGTTCTATTTTCCTTCCTGTTACATATTAAGATTCCGTGCTGTTACTTTTATCTGAGTTTTTTCTACTTTGTACACTTATAATATTTCTAAATCTGATCAGAAAGCATTGAAATATTTGGTTATCATTATTGCTTAAAGAATTCGTTAATACGACCCTTGTTTAGTTTTTAAATGAAATAAAAACATTGAAAAAATTCAATTTTTTCCCTTCTGTTACTTTATGAAGGGTAACAGGACAGAAGGTAACATAATTGAACTTTTCGATATTTTTCAAGCTTTACATGAAAACCCTTTGACTGCTTCACAATCTTTAAATGTTATTTTTAATGTACTCACATTATACTTAATATAGTGTAACGGTGTGCAAAAGATATGTGTTCTTACTGTAAAAAAGCTGGTAACATTACTGAAATCAAAAATGCACCATAGCAGTAGTTCCTACCTTTGATGTCTTATGATTTTAAATTTGTGCGCTCTACAAACCTGTCCCATGTTCCAATTGCTGCAGGTTGTGAATTTCTACAGGTGCATTGTGGTTAAATGATCAGACTCAGATCGATGTCTTAGTAAACATAAAATTATTTCATGGTAACAGCAAGGAATTTTAAAGTCTGGACAGACCTAAAAACCTTAAAATTTTATACAAAACAACCTTAATTTCAAGTAAAACTGTCATTTTTTGTTTTTTCACGTTCTAGTCTTATATTTGGACATAATTAATATGACTTGTTATTCGTTTGTCAATTTTTATGCGTCTGTGAAGTTTGATAATCTAGCTCTGGACAAGTCATTTTCCGGGGTTGTTGGGTAATTAAACTCCTTAAAATATTACTTTTATTATTGAAAAGTCAATTAAAATGCATTTAATGGAAGTAAATAAGGTTATCTTCCCAAAACATTCTTTGCCAGGTGTATAAAACGAAGAATTACATCAATATTGCTATTTTAACGCCGTGGACAAAAAACCTGCACTTTCGGTAGAATGACTCATGTACATTTACTAAACTAGCATTGAAGTCAAGCTTTTGTCAATGTATATATTTTATTTCATCCTGTACTCCATTCGATTTACAAGAAATTATTTTTTTTGTTACATCTATGGTGTTGCAGAAAACAGTAAAAAGGTGTCACAGCCTCTTTGAATTTCCACTAACAAGAAGTCGCTTCTTTTGGAAAAGGTTTTCGCATTGTTTCCAATAAAGAGATTCATTTTTTTGACATTTTTTCGATTAACTATCTTAATACTGATGTCAAGCACCTTCAAGGTGGTTATTTTTACTGCAAACTGTTTTTCCTATACATGTACTAAATCCATTTATAGAGTTTAATTAACAAGCGTTTAGAAGGAAAATTGATTTGGGCCAAATAAAACTAGTTAAACCCGCCACAACAGGTTTGCGCCTGTCCTCAGTCAGGAAATTTATCAAGCCTTTTGTGTGTCTTGTCTGTTTTCTCCATAGTTTATTTTATATCTATGGGAGTCTGGGATGGTGTTTATTTCATCGAACTTGATTACTCTTTATTTAGTTGCCGACTCCGACCTGCCGTTGGGTGTGGGGTTTTCTTACCGTTTATTGAAGATCTTATTGTGGCTTTGACTTGTTATTACTCCCCTTTTTGTCGTTGTTTCTTGGACACATTCCCCGTTTCCCTTCATTTTTTTCTATTATTACGATACTATTATTACGATATTTTGCACATACGTTTAAATTTACCACGTCTCGGTTGTAGATGGACGAAACAACGCATTTAAAAACAAAACCCAATTTCTATCTATGCATATAATTAACTCTAATACACTCTATCGCCTTATTTACTTCTTTGTCTACATGCCGGATGTCTGATGTGTCCAACAATTCACCTGTGAATAGCAATCAGGAATGCAGTTTCTCCCAAAAAAGTCAAATTCTCGAGTCGTACTTCGAACCCATATGATTAAGATTTTTCTGAAGTTTTAAATTAAAAAATATGAAATATTACACTATAAAAAATAATTGACATAAGTAAAGTAATATGTCGGACGTTTCCGAAAACAGTTTTTCGCTTTTACGAATAACTTTATTCCTTTCTGAAATCTTGTAACAGGCACAGGAAAAGTACTTTTTGCACCTTACTCGCCACGGGGAAGTGAATTGATAATAAACTGAAATTTCAACCATGCATGCTATATCGTCATATAATTAAGTGAAATAACGAACGTAATCATGTATCACCAGGAATGGTACTTCAGATGGAAAAGTATACAAGATATCATACATGTGCATACATGTATGTCATATATCTGCGACAAATCTCTCCGTGGAAACGCACAGCGGTAAGCAGAAGACTGACCAAGTGGCGTCGACACAAACAAAAGCCAGCTTCAGAGTTTAAACTGTTTGGGACACCCAAACCTTATATATCTAGTTTAAATGTATATAAAAATACGAAAAATATACAAGACATGTGTATTGAACAAGGAAAGAATGAGACAAAACGCTTTAAAAGATGGGCAAGGAGTGTTTGCGGCTTGATTTGATTTCTTGGAAATGCACATACCACAGACCGTCTAGCACGATTTTTGATATAATTTTGAAATTGGCCTAACATATAGGAACATAATTCACAGCTGAAATGGCTATACCTCTTTCCTGATTTATTGGTACAGAAACTTCGGTATTTTGTTAGTTCATACTATTTTACCCATCTGCCACCATACAGTGTTTACCTGTAAAATAAGTTTTCGGAAAAGATTTGTTCAGTTTTTCGGAAACGTCAATCCAAGAATTTTTTTTTCAGAAATACCCTGCGCCCTTCATCGGAATCCGACATACCTTTAAGATGTATTAATTACCGCCGAATTAAATGTATCAATGCCCCCAATATCTATCTTACAAATATAAAATCAAAGACATTGTACTGACTTTTGATAGTCCGCCAAATCAAAAAAAATTTAGACATTTAGAGCTACGGTTCCGCAGCTAAAAGATCAAAGAGAAAAGAAATAAGTAAACTGAGTAAAAAATATTTTGAATAGAAAGAAATAGAGCAAAATTGATCAAAATTGGCAAAAATTATCATATTAAGATTTGCCATTTCAATACTTATAACCAAAAAATTCGTTACCGTTGTGTTTATTATATGATTCCTCGAAGGCTATTAATATTTCATTTGAAAATTTGATATTCAAATGTTTCTAATTGCATAGCAGGTGCTTGTCTGACGTTTTCCACGTAAACGTCATAACATGAAATTCTGACGTTATAGGCGTTGAAGTTACAGTACGTTTCAGGACAATGAAAAGGAACAACTATGATGTATCGACAAATTAAAAATGTTTTAATAATGTTTAACGATGGTAAACAGTCAAAAATTGATTTTTTTTTTTCATCTTTTAACATTGGATTTGGAGATACGACTACTCTTACGAGTGGTCAAGTGTACTCGTAAGTATACGACCAAAATCTTACGAAAATCGCAGGTACGACTTTTTGTGAAACGGATATTTTTCCTACGACCGGTCGTACGACCACTCTTACGTTTACGACAAGCTTAAGATTTTTTGTGAAACGGCCGACAGTTCTCTAAGTTAGTTAAAGTATGTTTCAGGGTAATTTATTGAATTAAAGTGCTTCGTAAGAAAAGGGGTGGTTAAAATGCCTTCGCGCTGCGTGCTCGGGCATCTTTACCAACCCTTTTCTAACGAAGCACTTTACTGAAACATACTTTAACTATTACTTAATTTGATTTAACATTTTAACACATAAAATTTGATCTTGCAAAGTGACGTATTTGTAAATGCCAATGATTTTTTTCTCTTTCTTTTGAAATAAAAATGACTCAGCATCAATCATTTAAGTATAATAATTGAATGATTGATTTGTAGATCTACATTCTGTCCACACTACATTTTCATCACATAATTATCGCGCAATCATTATTGATTTATCATTTATATATAAAACCTATGTGAAATGATTCCGGAATAATCACGCAATTTTCATCGCGTAGGAATGCCCAGTCATGTGGTGGTTTGATCGCGCATTCATTCTTGGATGAATCCAGAATAGCTTAATATGAACAGGTAATCTAGAATGAATCTACATATCCACAATGATCAGTAGTGCACAACAATATGAAACAAATAACGTGTGTAATCTGAACACTCTTCCCAGATATGTGGAGTATGTCATTATTTGCGGTTTTGACACATTTTTGCGTAATTATCCATCGCGTGATTAATCCAGAATACAAAATCTCGAATATATGTGAACACGCTATTAGTAACAATTCATTTTGAAGTGATCAATACAATAATATTTGAAGCAAAATGCTAAATTGAGAAGAAAAATAAAATAACGGGGCATCTGCAACAAGCTTGTTTTGATTTAGACTAAAGTAAGAGGAATGCATTTCCTTTACGCCTAAAACAAACATTTGAAAAATATCAAGAATATGACTTTTTCCTAAAGAGTCCCAAATTGTATAATATCGTATTTTTCCTTTTAGGAATTATATTCGTGTCGGTCTGTGCAGTTGTTGGAAGTATTGCCAGTACCATCATATTGTGTGAAATGTTTGTGAAGTTAAAGTTTTGGTATAATAGTGTACACAGGGTAAGTTTTACTCAGTAAAGTCGGTAACAGAGTAGATATTGTGTAACAATGACGGTAACAGACTCATTATTATTTAGCAACGACGGTAACAGAGTAAGTATTAGTTAGCAACGACGGTAACAAAGTGTATTAGTTAGCAAGGACGGTAACAGAGTAAGTATAAGGTAATAAGCAAGGTAACAGAGTAAGTATTAGGTAACAACGACGGCAGCATAGTAAGTTTCAACTGAAACGACGATAACAGAGTAAGTATTTGGTGACAACGACGGTAACAGAGAAAGTATTTAGTTATAAAGACGGTAACAGATTAAGTTTTAGGTAGCAACGACGGTAGTAGAGTAAGTTTTAGATAGCAACAATGGTAACATATCAAGTATTAGGAAATAACGACGGTAACAGAGTAAGTATTATGTAGCAACGACTATAACAGAGAAAGCATTAGGTAACAAAGACGAAGACAACAGAATATTCAAAAGAACGATTACAAAAAAAAACAAAGTCCATAGAAAAAGTAAATATGAGAAAGAGAAAACAAGGATAAAAGAAATTTAAAGAAACTACAAAAATGAAAAAAAACATATAAAAACTGAGGTATTTACTGAGAGAATATCCATAAAAACTGAGAATGAAATAATGTACTCTGGTCGAATAAGCATTGGACCTGCTTCGTAAGCAGTACATTGTTAGTGAGTCAATCAACAGTTACGTCTAAATCGTAATATCATGAAGACGAAAAAATCTAGCTGAAAATTCGGGCCATATGTATCTTTGATAACTTGTCTTAAATTCCAATTAGAACTCACACTGAGTGAAATGACTCGGTTTGTATAACTAGATTACCAGGAATTGAAGAACCCCGTGTAGTATCTCGTCTGTATAACTTGCTTGCAACAGATATTTTTTCTTTGTTAGAAAAAAACCCTTACTGCCTCTGTATCTTGTATACAGAAGCTTGCTGAAAGTTATTATCAAGGAGGTTTTTTCATTGAAATATAAGTTGAATGTATATGATAAACATTGAAAAGATTTGGAGTAAATGCACATGAGCAATCATTTTTTCAATTACATGGTAACGCCACAGGATTGGACAACGGGTTTGTTGTTCTTTATTTTGAACTTTAGTTGAGGAATTGAGCTTATAGTGAGTTCGAGACTACCGTTTGTTCGGTTTCTTTGTTAAATGTCGAGCAACGCTACATCATTATACCCCCCGCAAACAAAGTTTGGGGGGGTATATAGGAATCACCCTGTCTGTCTGTCCGTCCGTCTGTCCGTCTGTCCGTCTGTCCACACTTCTCGTAAGCGCAACTCCTCTTAAACTACTTGAAGGATTTTGATGAAACTTTACACAAAGGAAGGACACTATATGGAGATGTGCATGAAGAAATATAATTATTGT
>MJUU01045557.1:0-19455 GCA_002080025.1 Modiolus philippinarum
CGAAATTTTTTAAGCCATTTATAGAACAGAGATTTCTGTGCAAAAGCTGATTTCCTCCAAGGAAATAATATTAATTCTGAATAGACACATTTTGTGTTAACATTTTGACAAAAACCGGAAAGTTCTGATAACTAATTACATTGATGGGGAATAAAATTGGGTTCTGGTTCCCGGATTTGCATTTTTTTAACGTTGGGCCCGGTTTCCAACACAAGGGCTCCGGGATCCAACAATAGGGCTCCGGTCTCCAGCACAAGGGATCAGGACTCCAATACTATGGTTCCGGGCTCCAACACAAGGGCTCCGGTTTCCAACATTAGAGCTCCGGGCTCCACTCACTGGGCTCCGGGCGTCAGATCTGAGCTCTCGGAGAACTGTTCATGTCAATAAATTGGTGGAATTTTGTGATTAAAGACGCGAATTAAGGCACATTTTCCACCTCATTATAAATAAATTAACAGGAAAACTAATATAGCAAATTTTGATAAAATTTATCCAAAATCTACTAATTGACCACTGAAGGCTGTAATATGACCCTTTCAATTGTAAACTTCTATAAACAAGCGTGGAAATCATAGAATGCCCAGTTTCCCTAGAGCTGTGTTCGAAAATTTAATGCATGTATACTGAACTTTCAAAATGTAAAATTTAAAAGAATACGATGTGTAAATTACCTGCCCATATTGCTTGCTCATTTCTGATTCACGTACAAATGATCAAGTGTCATAAACTTTGTTTTTTTTTACCTATCCAAGAAACCAATTTTTGCCAATCCTGTTTTATTTTTGACTGAAATCCGTGATTTTCCGTGGTTAAAAACATTTCTGTATTTAGGTATCCAAATGGGTTTTTCCAATTCGAATTTGTGGCCTTAAAATAGGGGTTATCCGATTTTCCGAAGTTACAAATGAGAAATCCAGTAGTCCCGAAAATCAAGTGGGTCTCGCCTTTCCCCTTTACTAAATTAGAGTTTTTTCCATCACGGCTTAAAAACTTATGCTGTATGCTTTCCCGAAATTCATCATTTTTTTCTCAACTTTCCCGTTTCACGAGGGGAGATTTAACAAAGACTCTTAAAAACCCTGTTTCCATTTCCAAGATGTTTTTTTCAGTGTTTCCCGCGTCACGCCCGTATTTTGGGCTAAGCAGTATTTTCAGTAAAGTATTATTGCTTCCAATCATGAACGATCCCCTTTAAGTTTCCCCCGCTTCACCCTCACTTATTTTATTTCAATGTCTTAAAAATGTCATTTTGTTTGCATCATACCAAAAATTGTCTTTGAAATACATAATAATATATATGATGTCCCTAAAACGTCCCGTTCGTGGACGAATCTGCCGGTGGATGAAAAGCTGTCACAGAAACACTAGCGCCATCTGTTGTCATAATTCAATCATACGCGTTTTTTCCGCCACGTTTATTTTAAGCACATAAAAACAAAAATACAAAGACAAAAGTTAAAAGATAAAATATAAAAGTTAAAGAATGATGCACAATGAATACTTACTTTGAACATGTCTCTTTCAAATTATAAAACATGAAATTTTTCGAAATTAACACGGTAGATATAATGTCGTGAAAGAAGAATTTAGAACTTAACGAACAAAGCATAGAAATGGGAACATTTAAAGAAAGAACATAAAATATAACAAATTGAGTTTTAGAAACAATAATATTAAATATAAAAACTGCAGAAGTCGGGATGAAATAGGAACATTTAAAGAAAGAATATAAAATATGATAAATTAATATCCTAGAATCTATAATATAAAATATAGAAAATGCAGAATTATGGATAAGGAAAGTGAAAACAATAAAAAGAGAAGATAGAAATTTACAGCATAGAATTTCTCTGGTGGCGGAAATCCCCCTCCATAGCGAAGTGTCCACTCTGGAACGCTGGAAGGTGTTGCCATAGATGTCAATGAAGTATGAGTTCAAATCCACCCGTAGACCTTGCTAGATTCTCCAATGCCAACAGATATAAAAAGATGATTTTCTCTATGAAACGTTTGAAAATATATTTAAATATCTGACCAAACGGTTTCAAAGGCGGCATAAATGGCTAGAAAGAAAATGAGATATACTTGTAGCAACACAGATTTCATGTGCAGGAAAATTGATGGGTTGACGGTGGCCAAAACCAAGCTAAAAAAAGTATATAAATGACTACCTCTGCATACCTTGTAGTGTGAAAGTTTTGACCTTAGCAGCACCGAGTGGGTGAAACAGGTAAGACGTAACTTTTTTCTAGGCAAAAATGATATGAATAGCTAAACTTGTAATATGGAATATGTCGAACTTTTGAATAAAAACGTTTATGCATTATTCTAATATTGAATAAAGGGTGAAAATGTATACATCCTCAAACCATTTCTTCTAGGACTTATCAATGATTTAGGCTACTATAAAATACCCTGAAGTGACATTATGCAAAAAGTGTAATATTTGATCGAAGATCAACATTTTTTCCTGTATAGTAGTTTAGCCTGGAAGTAACAGTAGCCAATTTACAGAGCTACACTACAAACTGAGCTGTATGACAAAGGCGATGACTTCACTTCTTCAGTAGTCAATGTAGCAACATTCCGAAAGCGCCAGCATATGGAGTTTACATTCGCTACTCAAGGGCCTGTGGTCGACAAAGTGACTACTTTGACAGAGCGCTGTTGCTTACAAATAGGCTACCTAAGCAACTTAAGTCATCACTACAGAAGTTTTGCAGTCGACATCACGATCTTGTGGACCGCTATGGGATATCTATTTTCCAGATAACAACAGATCTTTCCCTCTACAGCTAAGGCTTGTTTTTCCGTTGCCGGATTTGACTTTACTACCAGAGCTGACATGTTCAAGACGTTGGGTATTTCATAAGAAGCAGTAGATGCTTACTTTACCGGTGCACCTGATCTTGTGATTTTTATTGAGTCCGTGTTTTCATATGTATGTCTTCATTTCACTTTTCTGTCCCGTACTCATGTGGTGCCCTTGTTTCTTGATGCTTCCGATGTTGATGTTATTGTCCCTGGATTCTTTTTTTTTTTTTTTTGACTGGTGATTCAGTTCACTTACTTCATCTTATTTGAGACATAATTTTGTTTTCTTATCACGCAATGATGAAAATCTGGGGGAAAATCCGAAAATTTCCATTGTGCCGCCTTTTTTTTTTGATAAATAATTGCCAACAGGACCCGTGTTATTTTTACTTCTGTAGGTATCTGTGTGTAGTTTATGGTTAAAGTAAGTCACATTTGATGCTAATCAAAAATCTGTAGCTTTTGAAGGAAATAAAATTAGATAAGTAGTGTTTTAATTTACAAAATTGGGTTACAATTTTGCATTTTTAAGTCTGCAGTTAGTTTCAAACTTTTAAAAGCGTATTTTGCTTAAAGCTCAGGCATGATGTTACAATATAACATTGATATTTTAAGGTTGTATTTGAATTCTATAAGAAATCTGCATCTCAACAAATCAGTGGAAATTCTTAAAAACTAAAACTTCTCATTTTGTACTCATTTTCTGAGAGAACACTTGAATGTAGCTCAATTAAAGTTAATTTCTACTTTAAATGTCTTCTGTACGTCAGATATAGTGAAATCTTAACCAAACTTCATATAAAGCATTATATTATAGTATTTAGAGTATGAATATTTATAATTTTTCCTAAAATTTCTGGGGGGGGGGGGGTGCTTGTTTCGACATTTTGCGAACCTAACAAAAAATTGAGACAAATATTTTGGACTCAATTTGTTGCTAAATCATCATAAAACATTATGGCATACGCAGATAAGATATATATTCAGCTTTTTACGACCCTACCATCAGAAAATCAAAATAATGAAAATATTAAAAATCCCATTTTTTAAATATTTGACCTAAAAAATAAATATCTTTGGACTTTAATGATGTTGTTTTTCAACTTTATGTCAAAACTGATCGGTTAAAACAAAAAAGAGAGAAAACTAACAAAGCTGATTACCCAGAAGGAATAGAAAACAAATAAATCATTATTGTCACCATTTTTTGCAGGGAGGGTACATTTTTATAAATAAAACATAAAGTGCCAAAACTTTTATCCATGGTAAAGATTGTGAATTCAGCTTTCTTTTAATACCAAATTTTGTATATTTCATTCATCTATAGAAAATAAGGAAGTTAAAAGCTGAAACATTAGTAAATACAAAAAAAAACTAGAGAATGTGTCTATAAGACACGGATGCCCCGCCGTCAAATTTATCGCAATAAAAAACTTTAAGCAATTTATTTGATTAAACAACTAGTTGTTAATAAATGGACATAATGCAAAAATTTAAAAAGTCATTCAAGTGTAAAATGTAGATAACTGTCAAAGAATTGTCTAAAAATTAGGTAGAGTCACTTCATGGAACGTCATAGTTGTGTAGTTGTTTAGAAATGGACTTTAAGACACAAAATTTACCAAAAGTTACTCAAGCATAAAATGTAGGTCAAAGACAATTCTCCTTGACTTGGATAGAACCTGTCTAGGTGATTTATTTGATGCAACACCATTGTGATAACATGTTAAGTTGTTGAGAGAGAGAGACCTAGACGCAAAATTCAACAAAAGTCACTCAAGCTTAAAATACAGGTCAAAGCCACTTATTTCTTGATATTTTTGGTAGTACTCATCAAGGTGATTAATTTGATGAGACATCATTGCGGTGTGATGTGTAGTTGATGAGAAATTGACCTAAACGCAAAACTTGACTAAAGTCACTCAAGCGTAAAATATAGGTCAAAGCCCCTTAATTCTTGATGATTCGGGTAGTACCAATCAAGGTAATTAATTTGACGAGACATCATTGTGGTATGTTATGTAATTGCTGAGAAATGGACCTAAATGCAAAATTTAACAAAAGTCACTCAACCGTGAAATGTAGGTCATGGATCCATAATTGTTAATGAATCAGGTAGTACTAATCAAGGTGCATGTACTGATGTAATATCAATAATATATTACAAGAGGTAACCAAAATATGGACCTAAAAACACAAAACTTAACATTAGGACGTGCGGACAGACGGACAAGGTAAATCTATATGCCCCTTCCACTACGTGGCGGGGCATAAAAAAAAACAACAACAACAACAACAAAAACAGAATTCTAAGTGGTATGCTATAAGAGTGGCTCCATCTCTGTGTGCAGGTTATGTTTATGTAAACATATTTATTTTGTAGAGGTGACATAGGAGGACTGCACAAATTCAAGATATTTGTGTAATTTAGAAAAACGCCATTACACTGAGAAATTATAATTCCGAAACTTACTCTTGATGATAACTCGGAATTGTATGAGTTGAAAGACATCATTTCAGAGCAAGTCAAGTTCTATAAAACACTTTATAGTACAACTTGCCCAGAATTAGATAATTCTCATGTTGAATTATTTTTAAATGAAAATAATTCCTATATGAAACAGTTAAATGAAGATCAGAAAGTAATGTGTGAGGGTCATTTGACATCCCAGGAATGCCTCAGTGCCTAAAAAATAATGGTTCACCTGGCCTTGATGGTTTCACAGCTGAATTTTATAAAGTTTTCTGGAATGATATACATATCTATCTACTACAAATTCTTACTGAGGGGTATGAAAAGGGGGGATTTTCAGTAAGTCAAACACAACGGGTAATTACATGTATACCAAAACAGGATAAATGTAAAAACTATTTGAAAAATTGGAGACCATCACTCTGTTGAATTGTGACATAAAAATCGGATCAGCTGTTACAGCAAATAGATTAAAGCCAATTCTTCAAACTATTATAAGTGAAACACAAAAGGGATTTTAAAGGGGCGTTACATTGGCGAGTGTACAAGAACTATTTTAGACATTTTAGAAAGTACAGAGGATGAAAACATTCCTGGGTTGTTACTTATGACTTTGAAAAGGCTTTTGATTCAATTGAGTGGTCCTTTATTAAAAACATTAGTATTTTATGGCTTTGTTGAAAACCTCTGTAAATGGGTTAAAAGTTTTTATACTAACATTAGTAGCTGTATCTTAAACAATGGTCATTGCTCTGATTTCTTCAACTTAGAAAGGGGAGTTCGTCAAGGGGATCTGCTGTCCCCCTACCTTTTCATCATTGTTCTTTAGCTGTAGAGTTATGCTTTCAAAAAATATCCACATATAGGAGGGATAACAAGAATATGTGTCTAACGGACACAATGCCCCGCCTCACAACTTTTGAAGAATGGTATATTTCGTGACCAGTAAAGCATGAAGTTGCTTGCATGGAAATATTCTTATTATGATTTTAGTTTAATTATACCCTACTAGGTATTTAATAAAATTCAATGATAATAGCATACATCCTTCACAGAAAAGAAACTTAAACCTATGGATAAACCTTAAACTATCCCCCTTTTCCATGACCGGTGAAGCATGAAGTTGGTTACATTGGTAAATATTTATAATATTTTTTATTTATTTATATCCTAATGTGTATCTATATAAAGTGTAATGATAAAAGCATACATCCTTCACAGAAAAAAAGCAGTTAAGCCTCAACCTGTGGTTAAACCTCATAATATTACGCTTTTTCCCGTGATCAGTGAAGCATGAAGTTGATTCCATGGGTAAAATTTTATTATGATTTTTGTTTAATTAGATGCTAATGTGTATTTATATAAAGTTTAATGATAATAGCATTCATCCTTCATACAAAAAAAACTTCAACCTGTGGGTAAACCTCATACTATCACACTTTTTTCCCGTGATCAGTGAAGCATGAAGTTGGTAGCATGGATAAATTTTTATTATGATTTTTGTTTAATTAGATGCTAATGTGTATTTTTGTAAAGTTAAATGATAATAGCATACATCCTTCACAGAAAAAAAAACTTCAACCTTTGGATAAACCTCATAATATCACGCTTTTTCCCGTGATCAGTGAAGCATGAAGTTGATTCCATGGGTAAAATTTTATTATGATTTTTGTTTAATTAGACGCTAATGTGTATTTATATAAAGTTTCATGATAATTGCATACATCCTTCACAGAAAAAAAAACTTAAACCTGTAGGTAAACCTAGCTTGGGACGGACGGACGGACAACCCAAACACTATATGCCCCTCTACTATCGTAGGCGGGGCATAAAAATTAATGAGTCAGAATTCTTATTCAGTCAATATGCAGATGATTCATCATTGACATTAGATGATGATCCAAATTCATTAAAACAAACATTGTATGTCTTTGATAAATTCTCCCAATGTGCTGGATTGAGAGTGAACTTGGATAAAACGCAAGCTATTTGGATTGGCTCAAAATTTGGTAGTACAGATATTTTGTTCCTGGATAAAAAATTATACTGGAATCATACAGGAAAATTTAAACTGTTGGGAATTAAGTATGACTTACCAAAAAAGACATTTGAAAATTTTCTAGATAAAATTGAGTCAATTAAAAAAACTGTTGAACCACTGGATTCATCGAGAACTAACATTTTTGGGTAAAGTAACAGTAATTAAAACTATGGCGTTACCAATTTTGATCCAACTTTTCACAGTACTGCCAAATCCACTAGATCATATTTTTGATGATATACAAAGGATTTTTTTCAACTTTTTTGGAACGGTAAACCAGATCGTATAAAAAGAAATGTTCTGATTAATGAATATGAGGAAGGAGGACTAAAATTCTTCATGTCAAATTTTGTTACTCTTTGAAAATGTCATGGATCAATAAGTTACTTGATCCATTAAATTTTTCTCCTTGGAAAATTCTGATCTTGAATAAACTAGAAAGATTTGGAGGTGAGAAGGTTTTCTTATTAAATAAAACTGGTATTCAAAAGGTTGCCCATAGTTTGAATCCATTTTGGAAAGATATTTTGTTAAATTGGCTAAAACTTAATGAGTTACAGACTCAAAAGCAACCTCTCTTGAGTCAACCACTCTGGTTTAACAATAATATTCAAATCAATAAAAAATGTGTTTCATTCAGAGATCGTGTGAGAAAGATGTATTTTTTATTAATGATTTGTTAGATGACAATTGTCAGTTTCTGAGCTTAGATCAATTCAAACAAAAATTTAACATACACTGTTCTTTCCTTGAATTCTATGGGATCATACATTCAATTCCTAAGGAATGGAAGGAAAGAATTAAAAACGAAACCAAACCGAAAACGATAGAAAATTAAATGTTAAATAAAATCAAACGTAATCCTAAAAGTTGTAGATTAATTAAGTCTATTTGTAAAATTTTTTGCAGAGGAACCTCTGAAAGCAAAAAACAAATGGGAAGTAGACCTCAGTATGTCTGTTGATGACTGGGGCTATATTTTTTACCTTCCATATATTGTTACAAAAAATAACAAACTGATAGAGTTGCAGTTGAAGCTTATGCACAGATTAATTACAACAAACTCTTTTCTTTTTAAGTGTAAATTAAAAGAAACTGAACTTTGTAATTTTTGTGAAGAATCAAAGTAAACTACTCTACACTTATTTTGGACCTGCAACACCGTTAAATATTGGCTTTCATTAAGTAATTTATTCAATTCAAAAGGTGTCAGATTTCCTGACAATCCAAGAGGGATAATACTTGGATGTGACTCAGAACATTTTGATATGGCTGTGGAAAACATTTTAAATGGAATCCAAAATAAAAAGGGAAAATCTACAGTGTCCTTTTTATAGGTTTTAGATTATAAACAGACCATAATGACTCAATTTATGTATGTTAATTGACGTTAAAGCAAGAGTTACGACATAAAGTTAAGATTATGGGGTAATATTACCCCAAGATTTCATTACTGATATATTGAACACAGGATGGGATGTTTTCCCAAATTTTGATTTGCATGGCATGGGGTAATATTACCCCAAGATATTGACTGATATGATGTTGAACAAAGGATTGGATATTCCATGATATCGATTGACTTAACATCGAAAACTGGATGGGGTAATATTACCCCAAGATTTTTAACTGTATAACACGGAACATGGCATGGGGTAATATTACCCCAAGATTTTGATTCATATAGAACTAAACATTGGATAAAGTAATATTACACCAAGATTGATATAACACCGAATATTGGATGGGGTAATATTATCCCTATAAACATTTAACAATTTATGGGGTAATATTTCCCAAAGGTTAATAGGATCTTTGCATAAGGTCATATTAAAGATCGGGATATTTCTCACAATTGTAAGAAATTTCGTCTTTTCTCGAGTGGAGTGTAGCGGAACGAGAGGAAAAGACGTAGAATTTCTTACACGAGTGAAAGATATCCCGGTCTTTAATTTTGATCTGATGCAAGTACCTATTTCTTCCGTAAAAAGCGAAATGAAAGGTCTGGAAACCTTTACTGTTTGAACAACGTTGTCGTTATTTGAGTATTTTTTATATTGTGACGTCTGGTTGGATGTGAGATGAGGTTACGTGCATCGATCTCACATGGGTCATGTCATCTCCAACTGTAAACCACCATTTACGGAAGAATTTGATATGTTGCCCTATAAGTTCTTTATGTGAAACACAGTAAAAGTCGTTGGAGAAAGAATATCCTTCCGTTTGCTCGTTGATTACGATATTTCTCCATTCTCTATTGTTATATTTCTGATATTAACATGATTGCTAAAGCTCGCATGTTGAATATCACAAATTTAACTATCTCGAACTGGAGAATTATCGTAATCCACTTGATCCGAAAGGATATACTATATGTAACTCTTTGGTCGTAGCAACTCTGTAAAATATCATCAATATATATAAAGGTGGATGGTTTTCTAAATGTTGTTACAACATTTATTTAAAAAGTTTTTGCAACTTTTAATCAACATTTTACAAACGCTACATTAAACCATCAAAAGTCGTCCTGATGTTGCTCAGACGTTCAGCTAACTTTCTCAAAATGGTACAACGACGTCTCACATATGGAAAATGTTCAACACACAAAACTAAAGCAATACTGCATGTGCAACACAAGCTATTATATCAAAATAAAACAAATTCTGACTTAGATATACTTACAAAGCGGAAATTTTACTTTCGTTAATTTCGCGATAAGTTCATTTTTGCGAAAAACTACCTTGCGTAATTTTTTTTTTTCATTACAAACGTAAACAAACGTAATTGAAATTTTTAAAAATAAAACATTTGGAATATATGTAGGTCATGAAATTTAAACCACGCGAAAATTAAACCTTTTACAGTATCTATATACACACAACATTTGAAAGTTGTTAATGTTTTATATGTTAATTGCGTATACTAAAATACTAATTTAAATTTAAATGCTGACTAAATAACTAATGTTAGTACATTTTACACATGGTGACATCCACATCGTTGTATGAAAATTATATTCCTTTTCACAACTAAACTACTTTTTTTCTTTTATCTTCGGGTTTCGTGTTTAAATCCAATGTGTAAAAGCATCCATTATAATAAATTGCTTCACCACTTATTTATTCCGAGATTCGCTCTGTGTTGGTCAATCTACAAGTAAAGAAAAACATATATTGATACGTCTTTTTCCTTATTTTTTGCACATTTTCCGGTAAATTAAGCATTCTTTAAATTTTTTGAAAGTATAAATTTATCTTTCCTCCAGATTTTACACAAAGTGCACAACAAATTTCACAAAAGTTTTCATTCACATTAAGTGTGTACACATTAGTAGAGTATCATTTATTTCAAGGAGAGAGCGGGAAATGATAACAATTAACACATCAATTAAGTATTTTCTCTTTGTTTACCATATTTAAGTTGTAACACAATCAACGTGTTTTGGAAGCTTCATGTTATAAGAAAATTATTTTAAAAAATGTAAAAATAGTGATTATCTTTGACATAAGATATGACAGTAGCTCATTGAAGATTTAAAAATTAATGGCATAAAAAGTTTCTCTCGAAATCAAGTGTGCAAATCATAATTTTACATACAATGAAGCAATATCTTTGTCTTTCTGCTATCAATCTTCAATCACAGTAAGCGAATAAAAGCCCTTAAATATCTAAAACTTCCTCAAACTACAGATATGTCAAGTTATGATCATATTACACACTTGCACTACAGGTTTATATGTAACATAATATGTAACATCTGGTAAATTTTGTGTCAGTATTCACACACGAATAGATCAATTTTGTTTATAAGAATATTTCAATCTGGGTCATGACTGACTAAGCTAAATGATAAAGGGCATCAAAATTTAACTATTAAACCTGATGGCAACAATATTGGATATAATGAAGACTTACTGGTCACCCTTTTTTAAGGGCCAAACTGAGGTACGAACATAAATATCACAACTTTGAAGGGCACCACTTAAGGACAATTGTGACTTAGTTTGGTTCCAATTGGCCGAGTAGTTTCAAAGGAGAAGACATTAGAAAATGTTTTCCCATATGGTCAAACATTGAACTAAGTTCCCCAATGTTGACCTCTTAGATGAGGTGCAGACTTAACGGACACATTTTTTAAAGGGGACCATCAAAGGAATATATTGTGACGAAGTTTGGATCCAATTGGCTTTGTTGTTTCATAGAGGATCTTCGAATTTCCGAAAGGGTCCAATGTGAAAATATGCTCCAGGTGGCAGCCATCTTGGATGTGATGCGGACTTGCCGCGCGAATATTTCAAAGGGACAAACTAAAGACTATTGTGACCAACTTTTATTCCAGTTGGCTCAATTGTTTCATATTAAACGGTATTAGAATGTTATCCAATAGGATACAATGTTAAACAAAGTTCCCTGTTGGCAGCCATCTTGGATGAAGTGCAGACTTCAAGACATATTTTAAAGGGGACCACCAAAGAACTATTGTGAGCAAGTTTGGATCCTGTTGCATGGCTCTGTTGTTTCAGAGGAGAAAATCTTTGAATGCTTTCCCATAAGGGTCAGAGTTGAAATATGATCCACGCTAGCATTCATCTTCTATGTGATACATCAAAGCCATCTGATTGCTATTGTTTCTCTTCCCATTTTATGTACGCTCCTGCTGGTGACGTTATAACTTGGGACCTCAACATGATAAACAATGAGAAACTACGTGATCCCTTCACAAAGGTCCAAAATATCGTGAGCCCCAACCCATCAATTGGAAACTTTAAAATATTGATTGACGCAGTTGAGGAAAATACCAAACAAAGGGCTAAGAGAGAGAAAGAAAGTGTTGAAACACTGTCGAATGGATCAGGTCCGTAAAGTCATTAATTGTAGCTCAAATAAGACGCCTTATAAGTCAATCATGAACCCAATTTCAATAAAAGGACATTCGAGGATCTCAATGCAGAAAAAACGTTGTCATTTCTCCATGACAATTATGTTATTGTACAAGCAGACAAAGCCCAAAGCAACATCACATTTATCTGCAAAAGGCACTACATTGACTGCTTAATGAAGGAGATAAGCATTCAACCCCACATACAAACTCTCCACCATGCCAAGGGAGGATATTCTAAACAATCACAAATCAGTATTGTCTTCTTTTGGTATCAATTTGAGTGAAGAGAACAACAACCCTCCGTGTATCTGCTGGGTATCTAAGTTACATAAATACCCTAACACACAAAGATACGTTGCTGGGGCTACCAAACGCACAACAAAATCCCTCTCTGAGCTCCTTTCTGTGTTCAAAGATGGCCTAAAGATATAAAGTGATAAAGTAAATTCAACAAGTCTACACCCTATACTACTTTTCCACATGATAAGCTGAAGTCAGTACTCCGGGATTTAATACATCAGTCTTTATGTACTAAACCAGAGGCTCACATGTGAGCCTGTATCACCTACCTGGTGGGATGTTGTCTCTTTGACATTCACCCTATTTCCTTCATTTTTCATGTTGAACATATGTAGAAATTGTAGTTCTTGATAAGCTGAACACTTTTGCCATTTAAACTTAACCTCTATCTCAAAACGTTTTTGCAATATAGGACAAAATGTTTAAAATTACGGAAATTTGACAAATAAAGGACAATAAATCCTTCATTGGTATTTAGATTTTCTTAAAAATTCCCATATGGGTAGATCTTGGTATGGTTAATATTTTTGAAAAAAAAACGTTGACATCTATTTGTTATAGTTTTTTTTCAAATAAAAATAAGCTATATAAAAAAATTGAAGATTATATGGAAAAAGGACAAAAACTTATAGACGGCTTTTCAGATATTCTTTAAAGTTGCAGGGTGTTAGATCTTGACATGCTATTCATTTCATTTCCGTTAGATTTTTTGGTATCTGTAACGGTTTTTTGACTTATTTGCAGAAAAAAAACAGCAATTTATCCTTATCTTCTATTTTCAGCAACAGCGGCCATGTTGTTCGGTATTCCGACTAATCGAACATTATTTTGAAAATGCGACTAATCGAACATTATTTTGAAAATGCATACTCTGGTGACGCTTCAGGCAGTGTTTGGTTACTATTGGCCTGGCAGTTTCAGAGGAAAAGATTTTTGAATATGGGCAAAATGTATAAAATTAAGAAAATTTGACAGATAAAGGACAATAACCCCTGCACGTGTATTTAGATTGTCTTCAAAATTTCCGTGTGAGTAGAGCTTGGCATGCTGAACATTTTTGAAATTTAATAAAAGTTGACTTCTATCTGTCATAGTTTTTCTATTAAAAAAATTCCAGACGCTCACACGTGAGCCCGCTGTACATATCGCTCACCTGGTGGATACTGATCAAATGAGATTTTCCACATGTTTTAACAATTAATCTGAAGTCAGTCATCTGGTAGATCACAGTCATCTTCATGCAATTGCCTATTTAATATCAATTTGATGTTTGAAATGGTTTTCAAGGAGTAACAATTTAAAAACATTTTCCAATAAAGGTTTATGTTAAACTGTGTTTCATAGCGGCAGCCATTTTAGATAACTGATTGGTATCGATATACAACATTTTGTAGATGACCATCAAATTACCATGCCTAAATAATATCAACTTTCAAGAAATAGCGATTTACAACATTTTCTCATGAGGTCCAATGTGAAATCTCTGATCTGCAATTGTGGCCATCTTGAATCTATAATGAGTACTAAAATCATACATTTGTTTTAAAGAATTAACAGTTCACAGCATTTCCCATAGGGTCCTGCGTTAAAACAATGTTCCCCGATGGCGGTCATTTTGGATTTGTAATGGGTACAGATATGCAAAATTTGGTAGATGAGCATCATTTTACCATGCCTATATAATATTAACTTATAAGTCCTTCGAAGATGCATAGAAAGCAGCCAAAGCCTGCTACTTCACCTCGTTGTGCAGCATTGTCACAAGGTAAACATGTCAGTAAACAGGAATGGACTTCGTGAGGTGAGCTAAAAAATATATTAAACATAACATGCAGAGGAACAGGTCTACAGGTCTATGGGTCAACAGGTCTGCGGGTCTGCATGTTATGTCTTGGGGGTTGTATAGACCCAAAGTTTAATAAGTATACAGGTCTACAGGTCTATGCGTCTACAGGTCTACAGGCAGGTATGTCTAAGCAATTGTACAAAACCACAGTTTTATAAGTCTTATAAATATTTTTATACAAATATTTAAAACAAGAACCATCTGAAATGGAATATTATTTGTCCCATCCCAATTTTGAAACGCGTAAATATATAACTAAATTTAGAACTAGTGACCCCTCGCTTCAAATTGAAATCGGGAGATATAAAAAAAATACCTAGAGACCAGAGATTTAAGCTGTAAACAAAAATTAAATGATGAATATCACTTTTTCTACATTGTCCTATAAATAATCATCTACGTTACGAACTAGAATTTAATTTAGATTTTGACCTAAAAATGGATCAGACATAATAAATTTAAAAACAATCCTGAATCCGTCAGCACCTTCTAATATAAAAGCAGTTGCTTCTTTCATAAAGAGGTCATTAGAACTAAGGGGAGAAGGTTAAGCTTTACTGTTTTAATATTAAAAAAAAAAACTTTGAAAGTTTGAAATGTTTGAAAGATATGATATTTTGTATGTTTCATGCGGTTTGTATTGTGTTCTTTTTGTACTGTATTGCTATGACTCTAACGAGTCTTTTGTCTGCAAATAAAGATTGATTGATTATAAGTCTACATAGCTACGGGTCTACAGGTCGACAGGTATACATATCGGCAGGTCTACAGGACTACAGGCCGACATGTCTTAGGGATCGAACAGACTCACAGTTTGATAAGTATACCCGTCTTCAGGTCTACGGGTCTACAGGTTTTCAGGTTTACATGTTGACATGTCTTAGGGATTATACAGCCCCACAGTTAAATAAGTATACAGGTCTACAGGTCGATATGTATTAGTGATTGTACAAACCGATAGTTTAATAAGTAAACTGGTCCAAAAGTCAACGGATCTACAGGTAGTTAAATAAGTAAACTGGTCCAAAAGTCAAAGGGTCTACAGGTCAACAGGTCGACATGTCCAGAGATTGTTCAGACTCACAGATACAAGACTCTAACCCTAACCCTATCCCTAACCTCACCTCGTTGTGCAGCATTGTCACATGTAAAATATATCAGTAAATAGGAATGGACTTCGTGGGGTGGGCTCAAAAATATATATTAAACATAACATGCAGAGGTACAGGTCTATGGGTCAACAGGTCTGCGGGTCTACGGGTCTACGGGTCATGTCTTGGGGATTGTACAGACCCACGGTATACAGGTCTACAGGTATATGCGTCTACAGGTCTACAGGCAGGTGTGTCTTACGGATTGTACAAAACCACAGTTTTATAGGTGTACAGAGCTACGGGCCTACAGGTCGACACGTCCACATGTTGGCAGGTCTACAATACTACATGTCTGCGGAATCGTATGTACAGACTCACATTTTAATAAGTATATCGGTCTTCGGGTCTACGGGTCTACAGGTTTACAGTTTGACATGTCTTGTGGATTATACAGACCCATAGTTTAATATAAGTATACAGGTTTACAGGTCGATTTGTTTTAGTGATTGTACAAACCGATAGTTTAATAAGTAAACTGGTTCAAAAGTCTACGGGTCTACAGGTCGATATGTTCAGATATTGTTCAGACTCACAGTTACAAGACTCTAACATTAACCCTATTCTTACCTCACCTTGTTGTGCAGCATTGGCACATGTTAAACATGTCAGTAAACAGGGATGGAATTCGTGAGGTGAGCTAGAAATATATTAAACATAACATGCAGAGGTACAGGTCTATGGGTCAACAGGTCTGCGGGTCTGCATGTTATGTCTTGAGGGTTGTATAGACCCAAAGTTTAATAAGTATACAGGTCTACAGGTCTATGCGTCTACAGGTATACATGCAGGTGTGTCTTCGGAATTGTACAAAATTACAGTTTTATAAGTCTACAGAGCTACGGGTCTACATGTCGGCTGGTCTACAGGACTACAGGTTGACATGTCTTAGGGATCGTACAGACTCACATTTTAATAAGTATACCGATCTTCGGGTCTACAGGTTTACAGGTTGACATGTCTTGTGGATTATAAACAGACCCACAATTTAATAAGTATACAGGTCTACAGGTCTATATGTGTTAGTGATTGTACAAATACATGGTTTAATTAGTAAACTGGTGCCAAAGTCTACGGGTCTACAGGTCGACATGACCAGAGATTGTTCAGACTCACAGTTACAAGACTCTAACCCTAACCATATCCCTAAAGGCCCTGTCACACTATAACGTTCTAGCCAACGTGTGCCGACGTTCGCGAATTTTTATAAGAACGTTGGCACATGCCGAAGAAATCGAAGAAATTCTCTTGTTGGACGCATTCATAGCGTCAGCCTAACGGAATACAACGCACGGAAAACTTTCCCATAACTTATATGCAACTCTAACAAAACGTGTAACAGCGTATGACAACATTGCAAAGGCGTTTTACTAGCGTACTTTGCGTATACCGAACGCGTCCATAACAGTCTTTTAGCATTGATCGAGCGTAGGTATAGCGTTTTGGCGATCTTTTTAAGATCAGTTTGAAATTCTTCATCCCAATGCCATTTGCAAATGTAGGAATTGATAGAAATGCCACCGAAAAATACGACAGATTTGCAGGAGGGATATGTCCTTCAAAAAAAAATATTTCAAAACAAAATGTCAGTATGATACTGAAATAAATCAGCCATTTACATTACTTTGGAATTTTGTCTTGCTCTTTAACCATTATATAAAACATCGGCTAATACGTTACTCTTTAATTAGTTACACAGACGCCCGGTTTGCGTTCTCTACACGTTTTACACAACTTTCGAGGAACTACTATTTCTCTAATGATATGTCAAGTTTAAACCAGTTTTGACCCGTTAGATAAATTTTCTTTATTCAACGTATGTTGAATAAAGCCCCGTGCTATTTCCCGCCAAATCAATTCAGAATACAATTCTCGGTGTTTATCATTGATCATTAGAGAAAAAGATTACACCACTTTATCCCGATTATTACCGTATTTTATCCACCCTCGATATTTAAATTTAAAAAAAATTTAAAATGCTCGGCAAGCCTCGCAATTAAAATTTTAAAATTTAACTATCTCTAGTGGATAAAATATGGTAATAAACGGGATCTTGTGGTGTAATCTATATATATCGCACACATTGCGTGCATAACGTACCTCTAGCGTTCGCCTAACGTCTGCATAACTTGTCAACAACACGTTGGCGAACGTCGTGAAATTTTGAGCATGTTCAAAATTTTTCCGTCGCACCCAACGTTCAACAACGCACGCCAACGTGTGTCAACGTGTTTGTTACTTGTTACGAACGTGCCTCTATACAATTATAGTCTGTGTATGAGGTCGATATGATGTTAGATCGACCTGGCAAAAGCATTCATCCTCGGTCGATATGCTTTTGCAGGTCGATTAACATCGTATCGACCTCATACACAGACTACAATTATTATATTATTAATTTACATGAACACTGAAAAAGACATGTTTATCCTTTGTCTAAATTATCAATTTCAAGATAGGTTTTAAATATTTCAAAAATTAAATAATTCAAAAGTTAATAAGCACTATCATATAATTATACTGTGTGTATGTACATGTAATTGATTCTTGAAAAATGCATAAAATAAATTAAACAAGATTATAAAACATTCATACAGACATGCGATATGCATTTCTATTTTTAGTAACGTGCGATATAACTTTTTGATATACTGTTTTCTAGTCAATCTCTAAATATACAGTGCGTCATGTGATCAGTTCTCAACTAATCAAATTTCTCAAACGATATCAAATTAATAATATAAACTTATACAACGCACACCAGTGTGTACGAAAATATTCTCACACACTGGGCCCACGTTGGTGCTATGCGTTATAGTGTGACAGGGCCATAACACTAATCTAACCCATACCGTAACCCTAACCCTATCCCAAATCCTAGCAAGAATAAAACTGGCATGTCAGCAGGTAGACAGGTTGTGATTTCTGCAGGTCTTCACAAGCCCTAACATTCCCAACTCTAACCCTAACCAACACTAACTCTATTCCATACCTTAACCCAAACCCTAACAAGCACTTCGTCAGGTCGACAGGTCAGCAGACAGACAAGAAACACTACACTGTAAAAACTGTGTTTAGGTTTTAAACACTTTTAAAACATGTTTAGGAATGTGTTTAAATCCTTAACACTTTATGTTAAAACGTATTTAAAGCTAAAAACGTTTAGGAATTAAACATGTTTAGAAACACAAATCATCTTGACTTTATTTATGTTTAATAAGTTTAATACTTATTGATTTATTAATTCTTCTTTATTTTTTTATTCTTTGCTTTGACTTTTACAATGACCTCTCATTCTCGTGTACATTTAACTACACTTTTGATTTCTAGGGAATGTTTTAAAGAATGTTTCATAATATATGCATTTATTTAATACAACCATTATTTTATTTGAAGCGACTGAATACTAGTTTGTCATGAATATTTTAAGAATGTTTAATTTTCTTTTTATGTATATTTAGGTAATGGAAGCTGCACTTGTGGATCGGAGTGTCGACAGCTTCCCCGAATTGAACAAGACTGAAGAGAAGAATAATTTTTTGATTAAATAAAAGCTCTCCCCAACTTCCAAGTAAATAAAAGTTCAACCAAAACATAATAAGCCTAAACACATAATATCTAAACATGTTCCAGACCTAAACTCTGTCTTTGCTACTAAACATGTTTAGGTGCTTAAAAACGAACACCAAAAAGTGTTAAGATTTGTGTTTTAAATCTAAACACCATTTTTACAGTGTAGAGATCCGTAGACCTGTCGACCCGTAGAATTATAGACCCGTAGACCTACCGACCTGTCCTATACTTTTTTGCGGTGTTTGTATCATGTTCTGTTTGTTTCGCCAGGGACTATGTATAACCCCTGGTTTCGTCCTTGCTATTTACATTGCAGGGGCTTAACTGAGTTCAAAATGATGTGCAAGCAAAATTAGGTCATGTGGATTGACG
>MJUU01045559.1:0-24336 GCA_002080025.1 Modiolus philippinarum
AAACCATGGCACATCGAAATAACAATGTTGTGGTCACATTTTATTTAAAATGGGGTTAAAGGTCATTTACTAAAATTTGCAAAAAATCTCGTGCAACTAAAAGTTGGCATCATTTTACCAACAAACCCCTTACGACAATTAATTGTTTTATTTTTTTTATAATGTTTTGTCATTTATCTTCATTAAGGAAAGTTTCACGGATAGGATTTGTTTTTCAGGTGTGCCATTTAAAATATTTAACCTGAAATATATAAAGTACGCCGTTAATTATTATGAATAGTAATTTCTAAGTTTTTGTTAACCCATTGTTTAAAGGAAACCTTGAATTAGATTTTAAATTTACCTCTTCAAAATCGGATAAAATTTCGACAAAATAAATCAAATTTTTGTTCTTGGTATGACTTCAGTAAATTTCCATGAAAAAACGCACTACCATAATTCTAGCTTGCAAAACAATATTTTAGGTCTGGACTTTCACAAAAATAGCTTCTAATCAGGATATCAGAGACTCCTACTAATTTCTATAAATTTAAAGATACCATATATAAAGCTCTGCTATAGGTTATCCCATAAAAATAAGAAATTACAAAAATCGTGACCACCGTTACTTTCTACTACAATGAAAAACATAAAACGTAATAATTATGCCAGCCTATAAAACAAACAATAGTCGTATGTTATTCCGTTAACCCAAACTCGCAAACTAAGCGTCTTTTTTGGACATTGGGCACCCTACTAATACAAGCCATTGTAACAATCAATCTCGGTAGTGGTACATTCGGTATATTCGATTATTAGTAGTTAACAAAGTATGGAAAAAAATCAGTGAGTATATATGAAAAAAGTGGATATATTTTTCAGCTAGCTTGCCTGTTCACCCTGGGGAGGATTGATTTTTTTTGCATATCAGGACCCCTTAGCCTGTACCCCTTCACAGCTGAGGGAGTCTGTTAACAGGAGATACTGAATAACAAACCACAGTCAGTATTCATTTATTTAATAAGTTCGGAAATACCTAGTGCGATCCCCAAAACGTTATAAGGAGTTCACTTTGTATTCTTGTATTCAATTTCGAAATTTCACATTCAAAAGTATCAATGCTTAAATTCATGTCGCGATATAATCCCAGGTACATAAGCTATCTAAATAAGTGTAAAGCATATATACTTGTTTAGATGAAATAACTAAATAAATACAGAATATGATTTAATAAACAATGAAAGGATATGGAGTAAATGTACACAAGACAAAGTCTCTAAAAATATATGGTAAAAACAAGTAAAGTATGTATAAAATGCTGCCTACCTTGAATATATATGCAACATAAAATATGCAGTCATAATTAAAATTACAGCTACCATAACGACACCATTAAAGATCCAAATGCCATCACGATGGATGCCTACAAGTGAAGACAAAACATACTGTTGCATATATCCCACATTTTTTTTTATTTAATTGTAGATTGTCAAACTGATATGATTTATGCCCATTGACTTCCATTTTTTTTATACATGTTATCATTCTGAATAGCATTTTAAAGTAAAAAGGGGTATTTACCTACTATAGTGTTTTAAAGCTTTAATTATATACAATTGCTTGGTAATAGAGATGTTGCATCTAAGACGTATACAAAGGCGTATACGTATTAACGTATCGCAAAGCCGTACATTGAGAGAATGTAAATTATGTCTCAAAAACCGGCATCAGTTTGTCATTTTACAAATGTAATTAAAAATGTGATTTTAAGTAAAATATTCGGTTTGTTTAAAGCAAATGTTACCACGGAAAGATCAATTAAATGCATTAGCAAACCAGCACAAACCAAAAGTGATCTTCATTACCCCAATCATACCTCAAAACAAAACGCGAAGGGCTATGGCTCCACGTCATGAAGACTGAATTGAAAATTGATCTATTGAAAAAAAAAAATGTTCTGAAAACTCGGAGCCAATTTTCATTTTTTTTCTTCAAAATGTTAGTAGCCGCGTTTGGCAGCCGACACAGAAATGATACAAGAAAATCTATTTGAATTGATAGGACAGGTTTATTTTCTGACCTCATAATTATTTTGTAACCAATTTGTCTGGATTTGTTGTATTTTGTTTCATTGTTTGTTTGTTTGTTTGTTTTTCAATACAATTATTTTACTTGCCAGAAAAAATATCAATAGAGGAAAACTCATATAACATGTCACGTATTTACCAAGCCGATGTATTGAAAGATATACGTTTCACTATTGTCCATGTGCGAATCGAGAAATTCGTAATTCATGTAACCTTGCGATGTTTTATTCATGTTCCTAGAGGTATTGTGGGTAAAATATAGACGAAATAGAATGATTTTTATGGAATTAGGGTAATTATGTTGAGTGTTTTCAGTTTTGACAATTAATAATTTGCCTAAAACACGCGTCGAGAAATTATCTAACCTCTGTACATAAAATACTGATGTTCAACATCGAACAACGAAGCTTTTTAATGTCTAGGAATAAGTGTGATTTAAGACTTTCCGTTGTTAAAAACCGATAAAAATTATAAAAAGTAGACAGTATATAGTATGAATTACCATATATATTCCTAAACTTTGTTGACGCTACAATGCCCTACATCCATGTAATCATACGTATTTGCATATATGATGCGACTTTAATTTATGTCAATGCGACTTTAATTTATGTCAATGCTACTTTCAATTCATGTTCATTTTCACAACTGCTACTAAAAACTGGTGTAATCCAATAAAAAACTAATTCATATTAGAAATGACCATTTGACAAATACATGTCATTCTTTACTCCTTTTTAGTCATTTTCTAAAATTAATATTCGATATTAAATCTTTCTTGTTTATTTGTCAGGCTCAATGTTTTCTCCGCCTTTTGGAGTACAAATGATGCTTTGATACAATACTCTAGCGTTTGTTTTAATTACAAGCATTTTCTAGTGATATTTAACACAGGCTGTGTATCATATATATATATTTCAATCAGACTTTTTTATAGCCATATGAATTTTCTGTATGCAATTTCCATTTCACAATGGACACCCGACCCTACGTCTTGTTGATTTTAAGCCGTGTGTTACGTTGAATTGGCTTTGTAGGTGTATGTTCGTTCGTCTGTCTGTCCGTACGTTAAGCGGGTCGTTCCTAAATTTGCATAGATGATGCGACTTTAATTTATGTCAAGATGGGTCTCTTTGTTATACCATGCAATGTTCTTACAAAAAAAATGAAATAATTCTATCAAAATTGATGAGGATCTGCAGAAAAATATATTTCCAAAATAATGTGATTCGAGAAACCCAAAAGTTCTACTGATTGCATCGGTGAATGAGTGATGCAAAAAATCTTCAAAGTGGTATATCTAAGTACTAAATATCTCCTCTTTTCAGATGTCTTTCTTGTGTCCTTCAAACAATCATATTGCCTCAAATTACATGTAATATTAGTGGGTTTGTCCTTTTCTTCTGTTCTTGGTGACCTAAAAATACTGATTGTTCACTGTTAATAAAAACGCCATTTTTGTTTATTAATAAAACGAAAAATTCAAAATAGTGCATTAATTAGATCCAAAATGTCAGAATTCTACCTATTTATCTTAAAATGTTATACATTTATCATTTCTCCTAAAATAATCAAAAACTCTTTTAGTTTTAGTTTCAGTAATAATCCGGATTTCTCCATAACAGTATGTCCAGTATGAATCTGATTCCTGCAAGAAATTAAGTTGGATCCAGAATCATCCTAGTACAAATCAGGATATCTGAATTTCTCCTTGAATCAGGTATAAATCAGAATTCTAATTTGTCACAGTAGAAATTAGAATTCCAATTTGTACTTGAAGGATTCTTGATCCTACTGGATTCCAATTCATACTCTAAAATATTCATATACACATGTTTCAGATTAATTGTGCTGTTATGGTAAGATGAGGTATGTCTTCTCTATCCCCCATGTTATAAGTTTTATTGTACTATGTTGCACATTTCGCGCCTTCGTTTGCAAGTAAAATTATCTTGAATCTCGAAATAAAGATTTAACAAGTTATCAGTTATGCCGGTCCTTTACTTCATGTTGACTTGCTTCCAAAATGTATTGTGACATGGATGTTTGTTAGATTTTTCTCTTTTTTTTTACTCCAGAGTATAATAACCTCAAACGTGATATGCAACCTCTACATCATAAGATGTATAAAACTTCTTATTGTCAGTCATGTTCTTGTAACTGACGTAAAGTTGAATCGATCACATAATGCAGCGTTGCATTATTTTTGCCATTAGTTGGCAATATCTTGTAGTAGTCGAGTGGGAGTGTTTTTTGCCCATCAGTAAATGAAACCTATTGTTATATAAGCATTGGTGATGTTATCAAAGGTTGGGAGTGAATTTCCTGAAGAGTCTACAATATTTTACGAAAGGATATGGAGTAAATGAACATGAGACAATAACACATATGTCAAGTCCAACTGCATTAATTTTAATGAGCTGTATGGCGATTTCGGAAATTTATTCCTCATCAGCAGCACTGGAACCCAAACAAAGGAAATCCATAATTTCAAAAAAGATATACAATGCATAAAACCAAACGAAATCAGAATAATCAGAAATATCAAATATAGCTAAGGACAAAACTACGATGGAGGGAGTTTATCCTTGGTTTTAGAATTTACATAAATTTAGATAATAGTAATTGAACACAGTGTACACATGAAATATTATCTCATGTACATGTACACCATATCTAAGAAAAATAAAGAGCATACATCTCTACCACGGGGAATTGTTTTACACACTGCAAGCTTGTAACGACCCACAGAATTTACCTCTTCAGCATGTTTCTTTATCTTTCTTCAAGATAAAAGAATATAAATGCATTTACATACCACATCTTTTTTAGAAAGCTCTTGATAATTGATTTTTCGAACATTCGATAGATCCACTTAATGTAGAAACAGCTTTTAAAACACATATAGGAGAAATAACTTTCAAATTACACTAGAAGACAAACCAAAATCTTGCAAAGCAACAAACATTCCAAATACCATTGACTACAGTTAGGGTCGATTAACTTATCTAAGCTCAAAACTTAAATAAGGTAACTTATCCAAAGCATAATTGAAACATATCATTTTTATTGACAGCAATGAACACTAGCATTGTGGTCAGTGAAACATAGCAATTACTCAAATTTTATTCGCATTCCTGTAAAATGGACAGCAATTTGAGTAGCTTTCATCATGTTACACTTAATCTTCATCTTCTATAGTTTTGGAAATAAAAGACGAAAAATACAAAATTTTAAAAATTCGGTGAAAAAAGGGCAATAAATCCTACAAGAGTTTATTGATTTTCTTCAAAATTTCAGGGTGGGTAGATCTTGATATGCTGAGCATTTTCTCAATATACACTTGACCTCTATCTGTTACACTTTTTGAAATAAAAGAAATAAAAAAATAAAAAATGCAAAAAAATTGAAAATTTTACGGAAAAAGGGCTATAACTCCCAAACGGGTTTTCAGATTTTCTTCAAAATTGCACAGTGGGTAGATCTCATCATGCTCATCATTTTTATCCCTTAATCATATTTTTGATATCTGTAACGGTTTTCGAGTAATTTTCCACAAAAAAAAAAAAAAAAAAAAAAAAAAAAAAAATAGCAAACAGCGGCCATGTTGTTTAGTCTACGGACATAAAATCACAAACTTGAAAGTGCATACCCTGGTTATGATTCAGGCCAAGTTTGGTTAGTATTGGCCCTGTAGTTTCAACGGAGAAGATCTTTGAATAAAAGTTAACGGACGGACGGACGGACGAACGACGGACGCCGAGTAATGGCAAAAGCTCACATGGCCTTTGGCCAGGTGAGCTAAAAAACGACACAGCACTTTTATATAATCTGGGGAGGGTCAGTGGCGGATCCAGACTTTTTGCTAAGGGGGGCCCGACCAATATTTTTTTTCATTTTAAAAAAAAAACCTAGGAATTTAAAATATTTTCCGACGCTGACGGTATGGTTATGGTAATATAACGTTTTTATATTTCATCTGCTTCGCAGCCAACAAGAAAATTTATTTGAATTGAAAAAACAAGTTTATTTTCTGACCTATAATTTTAAGTTAAGCTATTTGTTATTTGTTTTACTATTTTGTGTATTTATTTTATGTTGGTTGTTTTTTTAATCATTACTAAAACAATTCAATAGAGAGAGAAGAAAAACTCGTATTACATGTCACGTGTTTGTAAAGGTGAACTTATTGAAAGATATACGTTTGCATGCTTGGCACAAGTGTGTTTATAAAAGATCACGTATATGGTGTTTCAGAACGTTGATCGTCCACTCAAACACAACAACAATTCATTTACTTTTCGGTCTGCTCGATCATTTAGAAGTACGCGTTGACGTTTCATTGAAATATTAACAAATGTACATAAATTGGAAAAGCTTTGTTTATGAAGTGGTACTCTGTCCTTATGTGGCGGTACTTTGTTTGTATAGTGAATGAATTTTTCAGGAGGAAAGGCACTGTTTGCACCAGCATCATTTAGGTATTTTTTTTAAAACAATTCTTTTTTTATCCTAGGGGCACGAGCTTTGAAAAAAAATGCCACTGATATTTCCCATAGTTAAAAAAAGAATACATATCAACTCCAAACTCATACGTTATCACTCCTTCAATTCTCCATGATTCAATAAATAGTCATCCCAAATTAACCACAGGCCACAATCTCCCGAAAAAAAAACATAATTAAAGGCAAAAGACAAACTTAATATGAGTTCCGGAAAGCTGCATTTGGTATACAGTACCTAAGAAAATGCAGTGGTAGGATTAAATCGTTTTTTTACCCAATCCCCCCTTTTCCCTGCTGGTTTTCTTTAGTTCAAAAAGCATACGGATTTTTGAAGTAATAAATGCGCGGTCTGTTCGAACGGTATTTTATATATGATCGTTAGCATATGGAAAGCTAGCTTGCATACTTGTCACGACATGTAGCCAGCTTGCGTACTTGTCACGAGTTACTGTTTTAAAAGATCAATATATACTTAAATAACAACAGCTTTAAATTCCAATTATTTGTTAAAAGATAGGTCAATCAATTTGAATGGTGTTATTGAAAAATATTCGCAAGCTTTCATGCCCACCATGTTAGATGGAAAGCTCAGTCTCTTAGGCTCAAAATCAAACACTTCCCAGTCATGGCATTCAGAAAAATAAGCAAAGATTGGTAATAATGTGCTTCATATGGCGACATGTCTTTATTTAGACTGCCAAGTTATGTATGCATGTACCAATGTTTTAGGAGAGAAAGGAAAAAGCTAGGGGTCAAACTCGTTAATAAAACTGTCTTAAATGTGTGTATCGGGCAAAAGCTCTTGTTGCAGAAAACAATTTAAAAGATTGCTACTTAGTGGAAAGCTAGTAAATCAGAAGGAGCTTGACTAGTTGAAAGTCACGAGTTGCAAATGCAAAATCCATTATCTAAGGGAAGTGAAACAGAGTTTGGATGTGAGGCCAAATAGATAATATTGGTCATGACAAAAAAAAATAACAAAAGTAAACTGTAATTTTAATGATTTTTATGAATCGTAATAAACAATCGAATGCTCATTTCAAAACTAAGCCCTCAAAACTATTGGCCTATTTAATGTCATTTTCCCATGTGAAAAAGTATCATGTTCACAACTTTTTGCACTTGGTTTAGAGTTGATGTTTCCGATGATATACTTTCATTCGTTATGATATAGTTACTTGTGCCACTTTTTTATCAACTGATTGTAGGAAAAATATTACCAGACAGAATTGTCAAGAATCAAAATACAAAGGATAAGAAGACAAAGCAGATTAAAGAGCATTTTGACCGTTTTATATATATTTTAATTTCATTTATGGCAAAACAACGGCGAAGAATATCCAAGAACAAAACATCATAAAAATACATCGTGAACTTGAGGAGGGTCGCTCCTCGTGTCAAGAATTTAAAGAATTTTAACTTGATGGTTCAGTTTGTTAAACCATATTGATCGAAAATATTTATAGGTCAGTGTGTTTTAAAAACTTTGCAAGGAACCGAACCCCTCTAAATTGTTCATTAAAAATGCATTTTAAAATAGTTCGTTGAAACCACCATGAAGATATCTTACGAATTCCATATTTTTTTCGGTATTCTTCTCCGGATGTATTTAATCAAATTGCGAACAAAAAGAGTGGCTGTCGGTGTGTAATAGATTTTAATCTTTTAAAATGGATAAAAACAAGAGAAGTTCGAAAATCTGATTCAAAGCCAAAACTTCAAACATGTGACACACCTTTAAGTCAAGAGACCTTGGAAAAAAGAACAAAGCAGACACCAACGACACGATTCATCTGCAAAAATACAAAAGTCACAAAAACAATATTGAAAACATTGTGAATACTCAGAATAAGAGTGTCATCAAATGCAAGTGAAAAAAAGTAAATAGATAAGAATATGTATGGTAAGGTTAGCTGCAAAGTGAGAAATGTACGGCACCATCCGCCTAGCCGTATCCAGTCCATCAACAACACCACGAGACCACGGACACCTAGAAAAGGTGCTAGTAAATCGGTGTCTATTGTGGGCGGGCGCGAAGTTTCATAAGATAGGGTAGGAGTTAGAGAGAAATATAGATTACAACACAAGATCCCGTTCATTACCATATTTTATCCACTAGAGATAGTTAAATTTAAGAAATTTAATTGCGAGGCTTGCCGAGCATTTTAAAATTTTTAAATTTAACTATCGAGAGTGGATAAAATATGGTAATTATCGGGATAAAGTGGTGTAATCTTTTTCTCTAATGATAAATGATAAACACCGAGAATTGTATTCCGAATAGATTTGGCGGGAAATAACGCGGGGCTTTATTCAACATACGTTGAATAAAGAAAATTTATCTAACGGGTCAAAACCGGTTTAAACTTGACATATCATTAGAGAAAGAAGGAATGGAAATAAGAAGTAGACGGGTGATATAAAGTAATGTAGGTGACTTCTTTGTAGTAAGCCAAACATTTGACGATAATGTTATTATTTCGATCATTGATATAAAAATACTTTTCATGGTCAAGTAAATAGAACTAGTGACTTTAAACATGAGAATGAAAAGTATATGAATTCAATAGTCTATCTGTGAGGTAAGACATTATATGCCAACCATAAATATGCTCTGTGTTCTTCAAATTTTGATGAGATATTGTGTTAAAATAAATAAAACTAAATTTGGTATTTAAAACTACCTAAATATTCAATTTGTGGAAACGGATCTACTTAAATGTGAAAACTAAAAGACGTTGCATATGGCCGTCTAAGTTGAAACGTATCATGGTGTACCATACATCTAATAATTTTGCCAACACTTACTTGTGTTTGTCCAATTACTAAACAGATCCACAGAGGCATATCAAATTTAACCTTGGTTCTGTTTGAGAGTAAGAAAAGTAACACAAACCATACTTTTTAAATTGGTTTTGTCTAGGAGTTAGAAAAATGACAATAACCAATCAGCCCATCCATATTCTAGCTGGCTGTGTGACGGGTATCAAGCGTTGAGCATATCATGCTTAGCCTTCCGCAGTACCTGATTCTTCCTCAAATTTTTATAGGGGTTCACACTGCTAGTGCTTTTGTTATGTTGCATTCTTGTTCGTTATTTTCATTATTTCGTCAAGAAATAGTCGGGACGAAATATTGTGTTTGTCTGTTTCTCTTTTTTTCATTAACGGAGTCTATTTCGTTTAGGCAAAGTCTATTTTGTATCAGAATAAGCTTTTCCTGGATTTCAAAGATAAACCCGAGATATTTCACTAAAATTTTAGCGAGAAGAAGGATGCAAAACTGCAGTGACTATCCAAGTTTGAAACATCGCGCGCAAGATGATGCTCAAAATTTAGTTTGTTCCAGCACTGTGCTGAGCATGCACTTAATTCATTTATTATTGTCTCCAAATTAGACTTTGCAAGAATTGCTAAAAATTTAGATCGCTGACATTTGAGTGAAATATCTGCGGTTAAAATCAAGGAAAAGCTCATTCGGAAACAAGATAGACTTTTTCTAAACGAAATAGACTCCGTTATTCAAAATCAACTTCACCAAATAAAATTGCCGAACTTCAAACATGTATAACGTCTTTATTTCTCGACGGATCTTCATCAAATTGGGCTCATTGGAAACCGCGGTCAATTATCTTTCCTTTTGTGCCAAAAGCATGGGCCTTGTACTATTAGCCGAGCGCTACAAAAATCAAATATATATTTTTAAACTCAAATACAGAAAAACTATGGACTCTTTGGTCTGAGTGTGTAGCGTCTCCTAGCGCTCAGACCCGATAGCATAAACGCAAGATTTGTACATAAAATGAAGGATAATTGAACGCGCTTTCCAATGAGTCCAATTTGACGAGAATCAGTTTAAAATAAAGAAGTTATAAACATTTGCAGTTCAGAAATTTTAATTTTAACCGAATCACACCCTCCCAATTTTTATTATCTAACATTATTTTGACAAATATGTGTTGTAAAAACTTCCACACAGTGTGTAAAGGTTAAAATTCTCCAACCTGTTACTATTAATTACATAAAAACGACCGCAAAATAAATTTGGAATGCATTTGATCAGAATTCATAAGAACAAAATTTAGCTTGTTCTTACACTGTGCTGAGCATGCATTTAATTCGTTTCTTATTGTCTCGAAAGTGCATTTTTCAAGAATTGCTTAAAATCTAGTTTGCTAAAATTTTAGTGAAATATCCGCGGTTAAAATCAAGGAAAAGCTCATTCTGAAACAAAATAGACTTTGTCTAAACGAAATAGACTCCATTTATTGCGCTTTCTTTCTTTCTTCTAATGATTTTCGTTCTCAAAGATGCTTGAACAGAATTCATTCTCAATTGGCACAACGTTAGTCCGCAATAAGGAGATGTGCATACAACTAAGGAGATGTGCATACAACTAAGGAGATGTGCATACAACATCAATAATATCAAAATTGACACCTTTTCCCATATGGTTGCCATTTTACGTTTAAAACAGAAGAGATTTTATATCTCAAACACTGCCTTGCATAAATGTATAAATGTTCAATACGACGACAGGAGAGAATTCATGCCACCATTTCCAAAATGGCACAAAAAATACGTAAAACATTTCAAATCCATTCAATATCTCAGGAACATCTTTTCAGATAATGATCATATTTTGCATATATGCTCAGTAAGATACCAGGAAGAAATTTATGTAAAAGAAATTACAAAATGGGAACCATTTCCCATATGGCCGCAGTAATATTTGAAAAGGTTTCAACTTTATCCGATTTCAACAAAAACGAATTTGTTGACAGATTTTGACACTGCAAACAAGATGCAATCGAAAACAGTTAATAATTTCTTAAATTTCCAAGTTTGTCTCCAAAATATGTAAAAAAATCAACTTTGTCCAATTTCAACGAAAATAGGTAGATTTGGTCACTGCAATCAAGATAGAACCATGGAAGTGGCTACAAGGGTAGACATCAGCTATTCATTGCAATTGCAAATGTAGTTTGTTTTGTCTTTTGTTATGCTATCTGAATTCGTGTCTGACTTATGAAATGCCGTGTTTTTGAATTTCTGACTTTGGAATTTCCCCTTTTTTCCTTTTTGTTTCGGTATTTGTTTGCCGAGGTATTACTCAAAATGCATGATGAATTTTCAGTGGGTGTTAGGTAACATGTTCGTACAAGCTGCAAACTCTCTTGATTTTGATAAATTTCTGATATTTTGTTGCAGAATTATGGTCCTTAGAAATATGTAAAAAAATTACAAAATAAAAGTTTCAGCAAATTTTTCGTTGTAATGCCACAACAAATTGATCCGTTATTAGGAAAATTGTTTTAACATGATGAGTTATAGATCAATTTTAAATTTGTATCAGGTCTAAACATTTTTTTCGAAGGGTAATGAGCTTTGGTAATCCTTTCGTTGAAATTCCTCAACATATTTTTGATGATGAACAAATAAAGTAATATTTATAGAAACTATATGTCAAATTTCCTTTGGTTCTGGTCAAATAAGTTGATGTTGCAGAGTTAGGGTACTGGTCATACTTTGTTATTAAACAGTTGACAGGTTCAAATGCTTTTTTTATTTGCTATTCCTATTGACGTGATATTTGTGAAACGTATTATTTGGAGAGTTACCTATTCTGCTTTATTTTGTGCCCAATCACATTTTGTTGTAGACCAATAAAGAAACACAGCTTTCGTTTTAACCATTGGTTTCAAAATGCACTTATATACTCTTATGAATATTTACTCTACGTCTCAGATTTTGCTGCAAGGTCAAAGAGTAAGTGACAACCGAACCGTCAATCCAAAACGAACAATTCAAGGACAATGGCAACATCGGAAACAACAAAGAAATAGAGACACAACATGGGTACGGCACAGAAAAGAAAAATGAAGACACACACACACAAGGATGAACAACACAGACCCAGGTGAGACCAGGTGCACCGGAAGAGTAAGCATCTCCTGCTTCTTATAAGACATTCGCCGTGTTGAACATGTCAAATCCGGTAATAAACTCAAATCCGTGAAAGGAAACAACAATTAAGCTTTAAAGGGAAAGATCTGTCATCTATTTACACGGTGTGTAAAATTCGCATGCGTCTATGTTAACCTTTTCTGACATTTCTTATACGGTTTTCATTGGTTAAAATAAAAAAGACGCATGCAACTTGTATCACGAAATAGAACATGTCCTATCCAAGATTGTATATCATGCAACTTCAAACAGTCTCATGCTACACAAAAAATGCTTCAAGGCGCATGCAACCTGCATCGCCGTGTAAATTGGCCTTAACCAATGAAAACCGTAGATGAAAGGTCAGAAAAGGTTTACAGAGTCGCATGCGACTTTTACATACCGTGTAAACGAAAATTCATCATAATACAAAAGTTGCATGCTTCAAGATGCATGCGTCTTGTAATACCGTGTAAACGTTTATGTATCATGATACAAAAGTTGCATGCTTCAGGACGCATGCGACTTGTATCACCGTGTAAATGGGCCTTAAATGAACTCGAAATTAAAGAAATTTGACGTTAGAAATCTACGCTATATGACAAACGTGATTATTTTAACTTCTCAATTGCGAACTGTCGCTTTCTCAGCAGCAATATACCCATATCTCAAGCCCATGGAGTATACATTTCACAATTGATTCGTTACAGTCGAGCATTTAATTTATACAGTTATTTTTTGAAAAGAACAAAAACACTGTCCCAAAAGCTGCTTAGTCAGGGCTTTGTTAAGTCTTTGTTATTTGCATCACACCAGAGATTCTTTGGCCGTTATCATGACACCATTGGCAGATTTTACGTGTTTGCGTCCAAGATGAAAACGGACATTTTCAGCTAGATTTCACATCTTCACGAATTTGACATAACCTGTGTTGACTCAACCCTGGATTGACTCACTGATAGTAAAACGGGTGCCGCTAGCGGAGAAGGACATGCTTACTCTTCCGGAGCACCTGATGTCGGTCCCATTTTCATGGGAGTTCACACTATGAGTCTTCTTTTTATTTCCGTGCATTGTGGTTGCCTCACGTCCTTGTTTTGTCTTTGTTAATCTTTATGGCCGTTTTGCCACGTCTTTGAAATTCGATTTTTGTGATTATCACTTCCCTTTTTCCTTCGGTATTCTACTGCCGTTGTCGACTCTTGATTTACTACAAAAGTGATGAATTCGACTTTCCAATAGTGAACTTCTCATTTTGATGATTAATCTTCCCTTATCTCAGGCATATGGCGTCTACATTTCACAAGTAATTTGCAATTGTCGTACCTTAACTTTCAAAGAGATTTTGTCAACTGATTGAAATTACTGTCTCACAAACTTATATACCACAGTTGTGATTGATCACTGTTACAATTGTCACTACAGAATTTTGACGGCCGTCACCATTAGTTGATAGATTGTTACAATGTGTCTATTCACAAATATTTAAGTAGATCCGGAGTTTATTACAGAACTGACAAACAACCGACTATGAAAAAGTTGAGCTTTTAATTGACAGGAAGACGAGTACTACGTATGAAGCAGAGTATGCTTACTCTTTCGGAGAATCTGATGGTGATACTTTTAGTTTTTGTAGAGGTTCACACGGTTAGTGCTTTAGTTTTGTGGTGTCCTTGTTCATTTGTTATGCCTTTGTAAGGTTGTGTTGATAGTGTAAAATATGAATTTTCACTTTTTGTTTCTATATTCGGTTTTAGTATATCTCTTTGTTTCGGTATTGTAAGGTTGTGTTGATAGTGTATAATATGAATTCGCACGTTTTTTTTTTCTGTATTCGGTTTTAGTATACCTCTTTGTTTCGGTATTCGTTTTCCGATGTATTATAAAAGAAATTAAAAACTGGAAAGACATAACATTAATAACACTCACCAGTATCAATAATATTTGAAACTGTAAACTTTTCTAGGCGACCACTAGAATTCCCTATTGAAAGTATTTAAATATAAAATTGCTATAAAACGACAGTCCCGAAATTGCATAAACTAGAAGACTCTTAAATGTCATATAGTATTTGCTAGAGCTTTCAATTCCCGTGGGTGTTAAATTTTGAAATATATCAAATGATATGACAAAGACTTGCTATTATCAAAACAACCACCTTTTCAGCGTTGAAATGGAAAATAATGTGCAAAATCGGTATGATCTCCATGGAAAGTCATATTATTATAGCGAGTTATTGATATTAGATGGAGTCCGATGTGGGTTATTAACGAAAAACACTGTCCCAAAGCTGCTTAGTCAGGGCTTTGTTCAGTCTTTGTTATTTTCATCACACCAGATATTCTTTGGCCGTTTTCTTTACATCATTGGCAGATTTGACGTGTCTGCGTCCAAGATGAAAACGGACATTTTCAGTTAGATTTTCGCGAATTTGACATAATCTGTGTTGACTCAACCCTGGATTGAATCACTGATAGTGAGACGGATGCCGCTTGCGGAGCAGGACATGCTTACCCTTCCGGTGCACCTGATGTCGGTCCCATTTTTCATGGGAGATCACACTATGAGTCTTCTTTTTATTTCTGTGCATTGTGGCTGTCTCACGTCCTTGTTTTGTCTTTGTTTATCTTTATGGCCGTTGAGTAGATCCGGAGTTTATTACAGAACTGTTGATTAGTGTAAAATATGAAATCTCACGTTTTGTTTCTATATTCGGTTTTCGTATACCTCTTTGTTTCGGTATTCGTTTTCCGATGTATTATAAAAGAAATTGAAAACTCGAAAGACATAACATTAATAACACTCACCAGTATCAATAATATTTGAAACTGTAAACTTTTCTAGGCGACCATTAGAATAACCTATTGAAAGTATTTAAATATAAAATCGGTATAAACCGACAGTCCCGAAATTGCATAAACCTAGAAGACTCTAAAATGCCATATAGTATTTATTAGAGCTTTCAATTCCCATGGGTGTTAAAATTTCTAATATATCAACTGATAAGACAAAGACCTGCTTTTATCGAAACAACCATCTTTCGGCGTTGAAATGGAAAATAATGTGCATAATCGGTCTGATCTCCATGGAACGTCACATAGTGTAGCGAGCTTTTAATATTATATGGAGTCCGATGTGGGCTCATTAACAAAAAGGAAAATTCTTTCATTTGACAAAGAAATAAGATATATTGTATAAAAGTCAAGTCCATTGGCGTCATACAGAAATGTACAGTTACTTTGTAAATTGCAAAATGATAATATTATAGAAGTGGAAAACATGTATCTAGGTTAATTGAATTTCCACGATAACCAATGATAAATGCAATATTCAACTAAGGGAAAATGTGTGGTTAATATGCAATTAATAACATAGCCACCCTGATGATGATACTATATAAAACACACTTCTAAATCTAATTCAAAAATAAAACGTGTTGGACCTTATTGCTGAAATATTCCTTTGTGAAGAAGAACTTAGATGATATTTTCGAAATACTGCGAAGTTTTTCATGTTAATTCCAGGAGTTTACAAAAACAGAGAAGTTTTGCCGAAACAGAAAGAGCAGCATTACATTAAACATATTTCATTTTTCAATACACAAGAATTAACAATAAGTTACAAAATTTATATTATTGTTTTATCTATATATAACTTATTTGCAAAGTTCCCTGAGACAACCTGAAGACACTATATCGGTTTAGTCAAAGTTTTAAAATGGCTCGCATTTGTATTGGATAAATACAAAAGTGACCCCTGTGTTGTAAGTTTTACCATATGCAGGAATTTTCATTATTGCGGGTATTTTTTTTATCACATCGAATAAAATATGCTTGTTTTTATGTTTTCAATCAAATTACAGAAAGTTTCATTATTGCAAGCATCGATATCGACTTATTTTTATGTCTTCCATTTTGGTTCCTACTATTAGTGTAAATTATTACAAATTATGTAATGGGCGATGTTGATAGCTTGATGACTGCAAGTTGGGAATGAAAACTTCGCGAGGAATATCATTGTTTCCCAAATACTGAAAAATTTGAATGCTTATTTAGTTAGATAATTGGCAATGATTCATCACAACTCTTGATAGAGGCTACGCCAATTTTGGCAATTTGTAAATTCGTTTTGAATTAGGTTCTGTTGAGTTCAACAACCGTGAAAACCGCATTGTTGAAATATTTCATATGATTGCCTTGAACCAAACTAGAGGCTCACATGAGCCTGTATCGCTGACCTGGTGACTGGTTTTATTCATTGTCACGAAGAGACCACCCATTCATAATATAAATCAGTTCAGCAGATGTTACATTTTCAATCTTGGATGAGTTACAAACATAAAAATTACAAACTTTGAAAGGGAACGCCCAAAGACAATCGTAACCAAACTTTGGATGCATTTCCCATAGGGTCCCTATGTTTAACTATGTTCTCTGCTGGCAGCCACCTTCAATGAAGTATGAACATAAAAATCACAAACTTTCAAGGGGAGCACCTAAAGACTATTGTGATCAAGTTTGGTTCCAATTGGCTCAGTAGTTTCAGAGAAGAAAATCTTTGAATACATTTCCAATAGGGTCCTATGTTAAACTATGTCTTGTGCTGACGAACATCTTGGATGAGGTACGAACATAAAAATCACAAACTTTAAAGGGGACCAGCCAAGGACAATTGTATCCAAATTTGGTTCCTATTGGCTTATAGTGGTTTCTGGAGAAAAGACCTTTGAATGTATTTCCAATAGGGTCCCTATGCTAAACTATGTTCCCCGCTGGCGGCCATCTTGGATGAGGTACAACCACAAAAAACACAAACTTTAAAGGGGACCACCTGAGGACTATTGAGACAAAATTTGGTCCACATTGGCTAAGTGGTTTCAGAGGAGGATATCTTTGAATGCATTTCCCATAGGGTCCTATGTTAAACTATGATCCCTAGTTGCGGCCATCTTGGATGAGATGCTAATCTGCTGGACATATGTAGAAATTGTAGTCCTGGAAAAGCTCAAAACTTTTGTAATTCACATTTAACCTCCATCTCAAACAATTTTTGAAATAAAAGTAAAAATGTTAAAAAATCGTGAAAATTCAAGAAAAAGGGGCCATCACTACTATGTGGGTCATCAGATTTTCTTCAAACTTGCAGGAAATGTGGATCTTACTATGCTGACCATTTTTGTAATTTAAACTTCACATCTATCTTCTACCATTTTCAATATATAAGACTAAAAGTNCCCCCCCCCCCCCAAAACGATAATTTTACGGAAAATGGGCAATAACTCCAAGATGGGTTATCGGATATTCTTCAAAATTGCAGGGCGGGTAGATCTCATCATGCTGATTATTTTTACCCTAGTCAGATTTTTGATATCTGTAACGGTTTTCAAGTAATTTGCAAAAAACGGCAATTTACCCCTATATTCTATTTTTAGTAACAGCGGCCATGTTTTTGGTCTACGGACATAAAAATCACCAACTTGAAAGAACATACCCTGGTAATGATTCAGACTAAGTTTGGTTAGTATTGCCCCAGCAGTTTCAGAGGAGAAAATCTTTGAATAAAGGTTAACGGACGTACGACGGACGCCGAGTGATGGCAAAAGCTCACATGGCCTTTGGCCAGGTGAGCTAAAAAGAGAAAAAAAATGCAAAACGTAATGTTAAATCACATATGACATTACGTTACTGTCATTTCCCATATGATTTGTGTGCAGTACTGTATTAAAACAAATTTTAATAAGCACATTTTCAAAATTGGATATAGATGAATATTTTACGAAAGGATATGGAGTAAATGACCATGAGACCATAACCCCAACTGCAATAATTTTAATGAGATGTATGGCCATTTTGGAAAATTTATTCCTCATCAGCAGCACTAGAACCCAAACAAAGGAAATCCATAATTTCAAAAAAATGTTACACTGCATACAACCAAACAAAATCTGAATAAACAGTAATATCAAATACAGCTATTGACAAAACTACGATGGTGGGAGTTAATCCTTCGGTTTTAGACTTAACATAAATTTAAATAGTAATTGAACAAAGCGTACACATGAATATTATCTCATGTACAAGTACACCATTTCTAAGAACTCCAAACTGCAATAAAAGACAAGCTCCTGTATCAAATATTTTACGAAAGGATATGGAGTAAATGAACATGAGACCATAACACATATGTTAACTCCAACTGCAATAAATTTAATGAGCTATATGGCCATTTCGGAAATTTATTCGGAAGCCTGAATATAATTCCAAGTACTTTTTTATGTTTTTATTCATATTAAAGGAAGATTCTTTACTACATTCATCTTCCCATTTTATTGGTGTAGGGGATCCATATGACATCTCTTTTGTCATATATTTTGATTTGGTACTGATGCCTTGAAGGTTCATAATTCAAGACATCACTATCAAATCAAAAACAGAAATTTGTAAAATTTGCTATCACATATTTCGCATATTTTTGCATATGCAATAACTGTAATGTTTGTCAATCCATTCTGGGCAAATAACCGGTTATTATGCCCTTGTGAACACATTTTGATGACGCCAAAGTAGTGCGACGTTCATTATAAAGCCAAGAATGTATTACTCCATATCCTTTTATTCACCATTTACGTTTGTCAACAGAAAATGGGCTAAATTTACTGTTTGTATCAAAATTCAAACCCCTTAAAAATACTAAGGCTTCATTCCTTGAATGGCACTCGGTAGACATCTTTGGTACTTGATTTTGACCTCCTATTTCGATGTTTTTTGATAATGAGTACTTCTTCTTTGACTACATTTGGATTATGGCTTCCCATATTGTTTGATTTTAATGCCGCTGATGAGAAGTTACTCCTTGAAGCACGTGTACAGCATAACGAAATTTACTGTTTTTATGCAACTTCGGTATTTTTGTATTATATAAAAAAAACTTGGTTCAGATAACAGAAATACTCAATGTTTGATTAATTTTAAGACAGTGTCAAACAGGAAAGTTGTTGTAGAAACCCAAAGCGAAAAAAATGTGATAGATTAGCAATTTTCGTTTTCTAATTGGTGCCAAATGACAAGCGGAAATCGGATTGTTGTTGAAAATTAAGATTGCTTCTTAAAAATATGTGATAAATTGCCAGATTACTGCTTATCATTTTCAATATCGTCCCTGGTATTATTTATTTCAGAAAAATATTATTGTTATATCGAAGTTAATATAAATATGTTAAAGATACCATTTAATTATTTTTTACCATTTATGAATTGTACATTAAATATGTAATAAACAGATTATATCATATCCATCATATCTCCCTCGACCCATATCAGCTCTCGGCTGATGCCTCGGGGCCGATATGACAGTCTCGGGATGAGACAAGGGCCGATATGGAAAAGGGCATATTATTATCTATATTTACATATTTAAGTCATACATTGAATAAAAGTGAAACAGAAGTTCAAAACATATTAGACGGACAGAACAGTAAGGGAAATTCATTGGACAAACGAAAAATCAAAGAGAACATATACCTAAACACAGACCAATTTAGGACAGCCGTCACATTCCTGTTTTTTTTTAATAAAAATAAAAGTAGCCAACCAGTTCACTGAACAAGTCGTTCAGTCGATAGGTGAAGATACTTTGTTTCAAGCTAGAGATGATGTAAAATTAAATGGTTAGTTAAACCAGTGTTAACGATGCATTAACCTCTCGTTGATACAACGACTATCCATGGAATCTGTACGAGTAGAATGAACTAGCAAGCCACATCCATACGGCTGATAAAAAAGATCCGAAAAGGACGTACATTTCAGTCATCGTTAAAAAAGGAAAATTTGTGTCGTCAAACAATATTTGTTTCGAATACAAATGTGGCCTCTTTTTTTATTTTGAATGCTGATCATTTTTAATTTGACTTGTTCGATACAATTTGTGCAATAAGACCAGTTCTTGACAATGATTGCCTTTAGAATAACCCCTCACCAAGTTTGATTTTAGAATGGTGGCAGACTTAAGAACTATTCAGACAATCACCGCTTAAAAACCCAGAGGCTTACATATGAACTTGTACTGCTCACCAGGTGGCTTAGATTTCATACAGAATTTTATGATTAATGTGAAGTGAGAGTCAACCGGGAGAAAAGTAAGTAATCTGGTGGCTAAATGTAATTTTAAAATACCTAGTTGATATCTATTTGATGTATGAAACGGTTTTCAAGAAATTAACAATTTAGAACATTTTTTCATAGTTATATAGTTAAAACTCTTCTCCACATTAGCAACAGTTTTGGATGGGTACCTGTATATAACATTTTATAGATGACCACCCAGTTACCATGCCTTGTTACTATTAACTTGATATATGTGAAACGGTTTCAAGAAATAGCAATTTACAACGTTTTCCCATAGGGTCCAATTTAAACTATGATCTGCAAGTGCTGCAATCTTGGATCAACGATAGGTTTTACAACAAATTTGTTAAATGAACACCATATTACTATACCAAATTAATATCAATTTGATGTATAAGACAGTTTTCAAGAATTGAGAAATCCCAATATTTCCCATAGGGTCCTTTGTTGAAACATGTTCCCAGGTGGTTGTCATTTTTTATCTGTGATTTGTGTATGTATGAAGAATTTGGTAGATCACCATCATGTTATGCCTAGTTATACCAACATGATATATAAAAGGATTTTCACCAATTCGCAGTTATGTTCCTCATAGGGTCCAATATTATCTTAGATCTGCAGTGGTGGCCATCTTCGATTCATAATGGGTAATAGAATCCCGCCTTTTTTTTAATAACATCATGTTACCATGCCTAGTAAAAATCAACCTAATGTATGAAATGGTTTCAAGAATTAACAATTACAACATTTACCCATAGGCTTCTATGTAAAACTATGTTTCCCACTGGCAGCTGTTTTGGATTTGTGTACAAAATTAATATAAAAACATAAAATTAGAAAGATGACCATTTTGCAACCATGCCTAGTTAAGGTAAGAGGTAAGTAAATAGCAAAGTTTCCGGATTTTGATGAAATTTTACATGCCAGTACATAAAATGAGGCTGAATTTCAAAGTGTAATCAAATCGGTTTTATCTGTTTTAATGTTTGAAATATTACTGATTGTTATATTAATCAGTTAACTACAATCTATTCAAAGACCAGTCTCATCTATCGACAGTTATGATTTTCTACACTTTATACTACCCTTTCCACATAATTTGATCAAATCCAAGTTGGGACAACTTATTAAATGGTCTTTTAAATTTTCTGGTCTGCAGTTCATTTGCTCTAACAAATAGCAAGGATTCTTCTCTAATATAACCTATAATAATCATTGTTCCTGGACATGTGATGATAAGATTAATGCACTCAATCTTTTGCTGGACAATATTTTTGTTCGTTTTGGCAACACTATTTATCAACAGGTCATAGGTATTCATTCCCATGGGTACAAATTGTGCACCTCTTATTGCAGATCTATTTCTTTTCTGTTTCGAATGAGATTTCATGAAAAAACTTCAAAACGGAACCATACCTAACAGTCATAAACTAATTTCTATTTTCAATGATAACAGCAGGTATTTTGACGATATCCGTACTATTGATAATCCCCAGTTTTTAGATTATGTTAACATTATTTATCCACAACAACTGAAATTAAATAAAGCTAACAATGATTCCAAATGTTGCCCTTTTCTGGTTCTGACTATTATTATTGACTGTGGTAAAATCAAAACCAAAATATATGATAAAAGGGATGATATTGATTTCACTATTACTAATTTCCCTTTTCTTGACGGCGACATTACCCTTGCCCCATCCTACGGGGTGTATATTTCTCAACTGGTACGATTCGCACGAGTTTGTTCTACTCTTGATGATTTCAATGATGGTAACCGTACTACAAAAATGTATCACAGCCAAACTTTTACAACAAGGTTACAGATTTCATAAGTTGTTGAATGCATTTAAGAAGTTTTGTAATAGATATGAACATGTTATATCCAAATATGGCGTTACTCGTAAACAACTTATTACTATGGGCATTTCTAGTCCTCAATTTTACGGAAATTTCGTTAAAAAATGCCAGAAATTGATTAAAAATCCAGAAAAGCTAGGACGTAACTTACATTCTTTACGTAATAGGGTATATCGGCAAGATATTCTGCTTGCATCCGTTAAATTAGCCTTGAGACCTAGTGACCTGAAAATTTTGCACACATACTGGCCTCTCACTGATACTGCCGATGTCTACTGAAATTTATGATGATTCTTGACCAAACCCTTCGGGAAGTTTTGAGTTTGATTTTTCTTCCGTAGTGCGACAGTGTTCTACCAGCAGACTAGGCTCCTTGAGCTAGCCGGCAGTTTAGCGGCGAGCACCCCTTGACCCATCTTTCAAAATTACGTATTGTCCTTTTCTCTCCTTTCAAGATTGTGGTCATGGAGTTAGTAGTCTACCTGTATTGGGTTTTATTCGTATGTTTTATACTATAGGGAAACTGGACAGATAAAGGAGAGGTTTGGGTACCCATAAACCGGTTTAACCCTACCACTGGCTTTTGCTAGTGCCGGTACCAAGTCCGGCTGTCCCGAGTTCTTATCGTTGTCTACGTTTGTCTTTTGTCTTATACGTGTTTTTCTTGTGTAGTTCCCTTGCAAATTGTTGCATGTTATTATAATTTTCAGCCATTGTAGGTGTTTCCTGTTATCCATTTTTTAACATGTTGTATTCATATAGAATCTTTTTAAAACGTGGAGAAAAATCGTACAATTTTTTCAAAAATAAAATGTTTTAAACAATGAAATGCCCGTTTTAATGGTGTAATTTTCATATAGGGTCACCGAATTCATTTAGCTAGTATAAACAATACAATAGGCACACCAAAAATGATTTTTTTGATGAACCACCACCAGCGATTTCTACCACGAAAACGAACTCGGTGACCATTTACAAAAAAATTTATCCATAAAATAGAAATTTCAACAACAACACAATATCAGAAGAAATTGTATGATACAGTTTCAAACGTTTAAGTGGAAATTCAAATTATTTTGGGCTCATTCTAAAGCAAATTTATAGCGTTCACTGATAGAGGCGCTTATTTACATACCTCTCACCTTAATATCAACTTGATATATGGAATGCTTTTAATGAATTAGGAATCGATAGCATTTTCCCATGGGGTCCTTTGTTAAAATGAGGCCAGTAATATTGACAATCTTTGGTTTATGATCAGTATCAGAAATCTACATTTGTTTGATTACCATCATGCTACCATGCCTAATTAATATCAACTTGATATATAAACGGTTTCAATAAGTAACCATTTGCAGTCCATTGTTAAACTTTGTTCGCCAGTGGCGGTCATCTTGAATGAGATGCAAGCCTGTTGAACATATGTAGAAATCGTAGTTCTTGATAAGCGGACCACTTTTGCTATTCAAGCTTAACCTCTGTCTCAGATCGTTTTTGAAATATAAGACCAAATGTAAAGAAAGTAAGAAAATTTGACATAATTTCGATTATCCTTAAAATTTCTAGGTAGAACTTGGTATACTTAACATTTTTGCTCTCTGTAATAGTTTTCTTAATAAAAATAAATTTAATATTATAATTAAAAGTTGAAAGACTTTATGGAAAAAATGCAATAACTCCGACGGTTCTCGGATTTTCTTCAAAATTGCAGAGCAGGTAGATCTTACTATTCTGATCTATTTCACCCATGTCATATTTTAATTTATGTACACATCAACGGCTTTTGAGTTATTTGCAAAAAAAGTTTTTATTCGAGTCAAGTTTGGTTATAATTGGC
>MJUU01045559.1:25036-49582 GCA_002080025.1 Modiolus philippinarum
AAAAAAAAAAACAAAAACAAAAACAAAAACGATAGGTTATAAAAAGGATTATTGTAGCAAAAAGGAAAAAAGAAAGAACAAAGGCAACCCTTTTACCTTTTTCGATATTATCCATGTTATCAGAAACATTCCTGTTCCACGTAACCATGTGTAATCGTTCAGTTGTGCTGTCCAATGCATTACCTAAACAGAAAAAAAACTATCATGGTATTCTGAACTGAATTCTATCCAAATAACACATTTTCAAACCGACAGTTATCAAAAGATTTTTAAAAAAAAATTTACTCCACAATTTGCTGATCATCGAATACATCAGACGTAAGTCACATACTTACACGACACCTTGTACAGTATGGGTCTCAGCTGCTATTTTCCGTACGTGTTGTACGGTTGTAATAAGTTTTACTTATCCAATTTACCATTTATCGACGGGAAACATATCAAACTACACCAAATAACTTTTCTTATACAGCTGTGCTTTGAGCACACACTTCTGTTTTATTCGAATCTTCTGCTTGGTTTTTTGTTTTATTCATTATTGGTAAATATATGCATTAGGTATTGGCAGAGTTTCTCTTAGTTATCAAAGTCATTGTACCCTTTACTTTGAATGTAAAGGTCAAACAAGTATAAAGTTTTCAACAAGCTGGCCAACCCATCAACGAATAATAGTTATTGAATAACGAAACGGGTATCATTTTCAGTACAATGTTTATCAAGCGAGGACCCAGTCTTTGTTGCACATTTTACAGTACTAAACCAGCGTATTTAACCCAGGTCAGTTTTACTCCTTCGTGTGACTATGTAAGCATGTTAAAATGCATGTTTATTTTGATAAAACAGAAAAATGTACACACCATGAAAAGGGATTGATAGTTCAAAGCGGTTTATATTCTCATGCATAAACAAAAATTTGCCGAAGTGCAGAATGATGTAATTCATTATTTTTAAACTGAATCAGTGAAGCTTCTACCTATTCTCAAGATTCTGGGCCAACATTACACAATGATTTTTATACCCCGCCACACGAAGTGGCGAGGTATTATGTGATACCCTTAGTCGTGTGTCCGTCCGTCCGTCCCCCGAAGGTTTCCGACTGATAACTTGTGAACGAAATAACATAAGATCTTCAAACTTGTACAACTAAACTCAGGCCAAGTTCGATTTGGGGTTCAGAGGTCTAAGGGGTTCTGGAGTTATGCCCCTTTTAACTTTGAAATTTTTCAAATTTTAGGGTTTCCGACCGATAACTTGTGAATGAAATAATATTTTTTCTTCAAACTTAATATGTAACTTGTTAACCACAAAACACAGGCCAAGCTCGAATTCCGGTTCTGAGGTCCAAAGGGTTCTGGAGTTATGCCCCTTTAAACTTCGAAATTTTTCAAATTTTAGGGTTTCCGACTGATAACTTGTGAATGAAATAATATTTTGTCTTCAAACTTTTTATGTAACTTGTTAACCACAAAACACAGGCCAGGTTCGAATTCGGGTTCTGAAGTTAAGCTCCTTTAAACTTCGAAATTTTGCGAATTTTAGGGTTTCCGACTGATAACTTGTGAATGAAATAATGTAATGTCTTCAAACTTAGTATGTAACTTTTTAATAACAAAACACGGGCCAAGTTCGAATTTGGGTTCAGAGGTCCAAGGGGTTCTGGAGTTATGCCCCTTGAAACTTTGAAATTTTGCGACTTTTTGGGTTTCTGACTCATAACTTGTGCATGAAATAATATATTGCCTTCAAACTTGGTATGTAACTTGTGTACTACAAAACTCAGACCAAATTCGATTTTTTGGTTCAGAGGTCCAAGGGGTTCTGGAGTTATACCCCTTGAAACTTTGAAATTTTGTAAATTATAGGGTTTCTGACTGATAACTTGTGAATGAAATGACATACTGTCCTCTAATTTGGTATGTAAGTTGTTTGTTATAAAACACAGGCCAAGTATAATTTTGGGTTCAGACGAACACAGGGATCTAGAGTTATGCCTCTTTAAACTGAAATTTTGTGAAACGTGGCGGGGTATCATGTAATGCACCATTACTATTTTTATCTTTTCGCTAATTATGCACAAATTTTACCGTGTATATTGACCTCATTTTCAAGTGATCATCGCCAGTTTCTTATTTTCCACGAAATACCCTACCATCTGTTTCTATGTCGACATCAAATCTTTCAAATGTTAATTCCTTAAGTATTTGCTTTTGCAAACGTTCAACTGTTACACATATTACTGCTGATACTGATTATTTAATTTTCTCACTTTTGAGACAGGTCAGTTCCTATTTTTAGCGGAAAAAAAGCAGCAAGTTCAAACCTTATTTTTTGGAGTACAAAATTACTATTATATATACAGAGACTTGTCTACGATAACAAACAAATAAAGTTAGGGCCCTGTATGTAAATCATTGAAAATATGTACAAATGCAACTGTAATGTTGCATAAATAGTATGCAATTATACTTCTCATATAGGTGATAAAGAAACAAATTATTAAAGCACAATATTAGGCATTCGTAGAAAGATTTTTCCATTTCATCGAAGCTTTTATTGGATAATAATTGTATCTTAGCAAATTATGGATATGCTCTAAAAGATCTCCTATCACTATTGAATAAACTGTTGCGCCAAGAGCGCATGATACACCCGTCCACAGTCAACTCGAACTGTATGGCATTGTTGCACCAAATAAAATTTTGATTTAAAAAAAAATCAAACAGAATATGTGCCTTACCAAGATGTAACCATTTAACGAGTATCAAATTATTATTTAAAGTTCATGCATAGAAAGGTGCAAAAAAAGTAAGTCCAAAGGTCGTAACTGTCCACAAAAATCATTCAACGGGAACCAAATTCAAATATTATCATTGATTTATAAACATACAATCATATACCATATACCAAATAAACATGTTCATGCACAGTAAAGAAAATGTTGAGAAACTGTTGTTTTTCAAATATTTACTAAGTCCAAGGGCTGTAAATCCCTACAAAATCACCCAATCAAGAACAAACTAAAACTTGATCTGTATCTCAACTAGATACTTTCATATTCAAAATAGAAAATCAATATGTCTAGAAGTTAAAGAAAAAAAACCCCGGAAACCTTCATTTTTCAAAATTTTACTAAGTCCAAGGGCCAATACTCTGTACAAAATTAAACAACCGAAACCAAATTTAAACTTAACCTGTATCTCACCTAGATATGCTCATATACTAAATATCAAATCAATATGTCAAGCGGTTACAGATCTCCAGAAACCAAAAAAGTTAACGGACGAACGGAGGGTTGGACGGATAGACGGCCGGACGGAGACTTTACCATAATACGTCCGTCTTTCGACGGTCATATAATAATTGTTTAATTTTTGTGATTAAGAAAAAAATATTTTATAATGATAAACATATTTAGAGAGTGCTACAACAGGCAAGCTTTTTTGTAAGCTAATACTTGTTAAATCTAAAGCCAACCATTTGGAGGGTTGGCAATAATTGATTTTTATCATGTAATGTTCGGTTTAATTTTTTCTTTGTTTTGAGGCCTACTTTTTCTATTTTTGTTAAATATATGGACTGGGTCGTTGCACTCAGGACAAGAACATCTTAGATAGCTACAGAGAAGACACGCTTCGATTGAACCTGATAAATGCCCATCCTGTGCAAACTGTATCCCGGTGGTGTCTGGTTTTCTCAATTGTGCATTAAGTTTTGTTTTCAATTTTTTTCTTCCACTCATTATCGATATATATAAATCTCGTCGATTATTTTATCTGGTGCGTGGTGGAAGATATATCCTCATGTATTGGTAAATCTTTCTAATACAGATATATCAACAATTTAATTAATCTTCTGAATAAAAATTTCTATATCATTTTTCATCGTTTCTTTGGATAATTACACAAAACGACCTTAAACTGGGTTAAAACTGATCATTTAATACTCGATTGCTATTTTGTAAGTATAATTAAGCATAAAATAAAACTAAAATTGAAGAAAGACCGTCAACATACCTGTGGATTTGGTTATGGTTCTGTAGTATTTTGTACATGTATCATTGACCTTTTCACATATCCACTGCACAAATAAATTAGAGGCTGTAAAAAAGAAAATAGAGCAGAAAGTTATTTCTTTTATTGTTGTTTGTTTACGCCTACACAACATGTAATTAAATCGAGATGACGATGTAATTGTATATTTTGATGTCCAATCTACGTGTCCGGGGTATTAAAGAATGATTTTTTTGGGGGTATATTTGAAATGGTATTTTACATGTTTAACATTCGCAAAATTGGCAGTAAAATGCCAATTAATAATGTATGATGCGTTCAAGTGCTTCTCCCTCGAACAAATAATTTCAGGGAGATAAAGCTATTCCAATTTTTACAGTAGAATATATTTGAAATTGTCATCTTAAAAGAAGATATATAAATTGATATGATATCAGATATAATGCAAGACGAGAACTACAGACTTGACCTAGTGGAACATATTATTTAATAGCATTTTTCTCACCATGTTGATCTCATAGATAACAACTATTTAAACTACTCAGTTAAAGAAACGATTCATTACTTTATTTAAAAATAAAGTAACGAATGAATGAATGAATATGATCCATTTTCGAAAACAGAGAAAATCCGGACTGATTAGTTTTTCGCCCGGTGATCGAGTTTACCCTTAAATGATGGATAACTAAAACTGATTTATATCAATATTTGGGACACCTCATGCGGTTAATAATTCGCCGTTTGACAAGTGAAAACTAATCTCTCATTTCGACGCCCGTTCAATCCAAAATCAAGATGAACAACAAATTTCTGCATGATCACACAGTCGATGTTGATTTCTGCCCTTCCAATTTATTGTTATGCGAAAAGAAAATCCTAAAGACTAATGATTAGAATAAAGCAAACATGCTCATCGAATGATACATCACGTGGTAGCAGGTCCCGTGAGACGTTGTAATATCAAAATCGCACAAGATGTGTTTTTCACTTACAGGAGTGTTAGTTGAAATCGTAAAATAGGCCCGAGGAATTTGTGGTCGTCATAGGAAAACATTTTCAAGTCAGGCTGTTCGAAAATGTGGAGATTTGGTAAAAGGAAGATGTGGACATATTCACTATTTACGTCTTCAAGCAGTTATCCCGGATAAGGACCTTAACTTTGACCGAATGGGTGAGAAATTGTATCAGACATGTTTGGGCATAGTGCTAATTCTTACGTGCAAAAAAAACTTTTTGTCTATGAGTTATGGTTTTCTGTCGGTAAGTTAAATATTTTTTTCGATTAAATAAGTTTATCGTTTCTTTGGTTGAGTAGTATATATTTGGTCAATTTAAGAAGCCTTGTTTTTATTTACAGTCACTTAATCAACAGAAGCTTTGATTCCACCATTAACTTTCCACTTTGTGGATCTTAACCTGTTTTCCACATTTCAATACTAGCTCCCCGGTTCTTTTAATAGAAACTGCGTGTTACTGTATTTAAATGAAATAGAGTGAAACATAGTTATATGAAGTAAATATTAAATTGGGTTGTGCTTATTCTACGTACATATAGCACCATAAGGAAAGATCACGTTCACATCACAGCAGTTCCTTTTCGAGAGAGATTCATAACAAATATTTTTTTCTTTATTCTTATAAGTACCATTCTCTTCTTTGTTACAGCGTTGAAACAAATAATTCATCAAATTCGTTGGAGCTTGTGTTTCTATAAAAATATACAGAAAGCATATCAAGTAAAATGTCGTTTGTATTTCGCATATCTTGTCACTTCTAAATTTTGAGCTTTTAAGACTGGCTTATCATTAAACTAAAAAGCAAAATCAATGTAATGGTGTAATGGGTTATATGTTAAAAGCAATGGGTATATGCACAATCAACAATCTAATAGGTGCAACGGTATAGAGGGCATCTCATCTATCAGACTTCTGCCGGATTGAACATGTTAATTTCGGGAATGAATTCAATTACAGAAGAGAAATTAAATTTAAGTTGTAAATGGAAGGATATCTTGTCGTCTGGGAAACAGTTATCCAATAACGGTCCAAAAAATGGTGATGTCGAAAAAAAGCGTCTCTGCAGTGATGAATTCAAGCTATAAATAGGCGGCCTATTTGTGAGCAAATATAAAGAAACAGATCCAAAAGGTTGCAGAACTGCGGAAGAGAAATTAAATTTAAGCTGTAAATGGAAAAATGTTGTCGACTGGAAAACAGATATCCAATCACGTTCCAAAAATGGTGATTTCGACCATAAAGCGTCTCTGCAGTGATGACGTCAAGCTATAAATAGGCAGCCTATTTGCGTGTTTTATTTACTTTATTGTAAGGGTACTCGTCTTGATAAGTTGGACTTTTTTCTAGTTTGATTTTTACTGTGATTCTTTTTGTGTATTTATTTTTTAGCCACTCACCACACATAGGGGGAGGTTTGGATCCAAGAAAACGAGTTTAACCCCACCGCAATTTTTGCGCCTGTCCCAAGTCAGGAATATGTTGGCCATTGGCTTGTCCTTGTCTTCTTATAAAATTTTAGTTTCTTCATATTTGGGTTATTGGATGTGGTTTGTTTCCATTGATTTATTAACTTTTTTTTACCTTTTTGGGGCCATTCCTCACTGTGTTGAAGACCGCACGGTGACCCCTAGATGCCTTGTTTTGGATCGTTGTAACCTGGATATGGCATGGTGTCTCCTTGACATTTACCCCATTTCCTTTCTTTTTCATATAAAGAAACAGATCCAAAATGTTGAAGAACTGCGAAAGCATGGAGTGGACATGTAATTTTTTTTCATCTCGTGGCCACGGGATATTATCTTTTTCCCACAACATACTAAGCCGTGGCAATCGGATAGCTATGTCGTGGCTACAAGATACTATCTCCATCACATGACCATGGACAAAGCTTTCTGGTAGCCACGAGATACTTTGTCGTGGCAATGACATAATTACTAGTTCAAATGATATACTTACTCGTGGCTACGAGATACTATCTCTTAAAACTCATGCAAAGCTCTGTCCTTAGCTGATTTTTGGCTTTACATTTAGATCAAATTGGTTATTTGTTCTCTATCAGTTTTTAAACATCTTTGAGTTGATGGTCTTCCAAACGTTTAGATTTTATCTGCACTGAAGATACATTAGTTGTCGAAATGCGCATATAATTCACAGTAACTTCGGTATTTAGTTATTTATCACGACATAATGAGTCGTGGCACTAAATTGTCCCCACGACTAAGTCATTGCCATGAGATTGTCATGAGTATGAACGAAGTTCATTGTTAAGCTCTCATTGTGTGCAAGTATCTCGAGGCCACGAATTACAGATTTTACAGGCAGACTAGGCTCCATGAGCTAGCCAGCAGTTTAGCGGCTAGCACTCCTTGAGCCGTTTTTCTTAGATACGTTTAAATATGCGTTAGTTGTCTACCTGTATTGGGATGTATTTGTACATTTATTATACTGTATGGAGACGGGATAGATAAAAGATGGATTTGAGTACCGGTTTAATCCTACTGCTAGCTCTTGCTGGTGCTAGTCAGGCTTACCCGAGTACGTTTGTCTTTTGCCTTTTATTGTTTTTCTTGTGCGGTTCCTTGGTGGATTGTTGCATGTGATTGTTATTTTCGACCATTGTAAGTGTTTCCTGTTATCTTTCTTCAATTAATTAGTATGTCGTGGGAAATAGTTAGTATTTCTTGGCCATGACTTAGTATGGGAACGAGGATGTCGTGGGAACAAAATATTTTCTCATGGCTATGACATAGCTATCTTGCGGCCACGACCAAGTATCACGTTGGAATGAGTATTTATGTCGTTGTGATGAGATAGAATCTCGTAGAAACGAGTAAGCTATCTCATGGTCACGACTAGTATGTCGCGGGAACGAGATAGTATTTCGTTGAGAGGAGTTAATTATTTTATGGCCACGACTTAGTGTGTCGCAGGAACGAGTAAAACAATCGTAGCCGCGACATAGCCATCTCTTGGCCGAGGCTTGATATGTCGTTGGAACGAGATAAAAAAATAACATGTCCTCTTCATGCTGTGGTACAGAACAGAAATTGTACAAACATAATATTGTGACATCATGAATAGTATTGAAATACCCTAAAAAAAAACATACCTCTATGTGGATTGATGAAATGAAAGATCATTAATCCCGCATCAGATGGACAATATTGTTCTGGTTTGTTGCTGCAGTTTTTCATACAGCTTAAATCTTTGTCAATGAGCAGGATGTCGTCCTTAGCAATACACTTACATATTGTTTTCTAAAAAAAAACGATTATTTTATCTACCCATGACTTTGAGAGAACCCCCCCCCAAAAAAAAGCAAACAGATTTTGCTTTTGCAAGTTGAGTTGTCTGAAAACATTAGATTTAAGATTTACCCCTTAGACATATGGTGGTGTACTTGTTCATGTGTCAATTTCTTATATGAATGCACTATCACCGATATGTTATGCTTGTTGATGAACCCGCATCCATGAAAAAAAGGATTTAAAACAGTGGATCATGGATGTAGCGTTGTTCAACATTTAGCAAGTGAATTCTGCTCAAACCGGTGCTAGGGGCTGTCTTAAACTGGGGTAAGAGTGTTTGATCTTTGTTGAAGGCTTCATGGTGACCTCAAGATGAATAACAACAATGAAAGCGTTGTTCCATTTGCTTAATCTTACCATGTACTTATACGGATTTTGTCCCACGTACATTTACTGTATATCCCTTTATTTGTTCATAAAATGTTTTTATATGTTCATGCGAATTAGGACACGAAATCTTAAGATATTTAAAAAATATAGGAAATTCAGTATGCTTCTGTTTCTTTCGATACACTTGGTTCCAACCGTATATTGATATTTTCATATCTGAACAGTTCTATAGAAATTAAATTATCAAATAAAAGGCATTCACATCTCTCGCCACTTATTGCAGGAAAGAAAGCGTTCAGTATCTGTGCAATGGATGTGAAATTTTCAAACAAAATATTAGAATATGTCATAAAGCGATCAGGCTAATGTATAAACAACTATGGAAAAACAACTTACAAAAAATAAAAAATGAACTATTCCTGGCTTTGCAGTACATTCAAGTGCACACTGGAACCGATTGTCTCTTTTTGAAAAGGTCCAATTAAAATAATTACTAAATTTGTCTTCTGTCTTTGAAAGTGTATCAGTACTTTTAAACTGCCAATATCCACATCCTAAATTTAGAAACATTTCGATAGATGTTAGACTTCCAAACAATTGACTTTCTTATGCATGCAAATCAATGGGTACTTGAAGAAATAAGTACCAATATCATCAGGAAACTGATTACTGTTGTGGTGCAATTACTGGATGTTCATTCTTAAATTCGAATGACTTATTGCTTTCACTCAGAAGAACCCGATGCCAACCACAAACAAACAAAAGAAAAAACCATCTGTAATATATTAAACAATTTATTGGTCGTATCTAAAATGTTGAAAAGATGTGAAAACTATTATTCTTACTAATATTTGTTATTTTGATATCTGCTCAAGTTTTGTGCATTTTCTTACGCAACATTGACTGAGAATATTAAATAGATTAAATGCTTGGAAGCGTGGTGCAGTCATCTTTAAGCAAAAATTAGTCTAAATTGGATGATATACCCACCTGCTATTGTGACCCATTTAGACTGTGTTATAGAGGGGCTCTGTCTCTCTAGAGGTTGTGGTGGATGAAGTTGTAATGCAGATTTCGTAAAATCATTCCTGGTTGTCCGCTGGAGATTTGACATTTCTGTAGGTGTAATTTTTGGAATTTCCAAATTAGCTACATTTATAAAATAAGTGAGAATCGAACCGTCATTCAAAACAAGCCGATATATTTAAAAAACAGAAATCTGAAATTTCAAAGATATAAATACAATTTAGAAGATAAAATGATATAAAAGCCAATTCGAAGGATGCCTAATACTGTAGAAAAAACAATGAATATAACGTTCCACGATTATCAGCGGGAGCCTAGGTTTTTTTTAAGAGGGTACTAAACCTCTAATCATATAACTGCTAAGGTAAGCAAATCAATGGATATGTGTAGAAATAATTAAAAATGTCAGTATGATACTGATTGTGGTGCTAAATGTTCATTTTCTGTATGCATTTGCATACAATATTGCTTTCTTTCTGTAGAACAAGAGCAATTAAACCTTGAAAAAAAAGCCTAATCATTTGTAATATACATAACAATTTATTGGCCTTATCTAAAATGTTTAAACAATTTTCAAAGCTACTATTATGATTAATATTTATTTTTATTGCCATCACTTTGCGTCCGTCGTCCGTCCGTCCGTAAACTTTTCACATATTTATCATCTCCTCTGAAACCAATGAAGCAAATTCAAGCAAACATTACAGGAATGATGTATGGAGGGTCCTTTACAAAGATTGCTCATTTCGTTCCGATCCGATAAAAAACGTGGCCGCCAGCGCGGAACTTAGGTTTAACATTGGACTCTATGGGAAAAATTACATCTGAAAAGGCTGAAGCAAATTGAACCATAACTTTACAGAAAGGATGTACTTTAGGTCCTTAACAAAGATTGCTCATTTCGTTCCGATCCGACGAAAAACATGGCCACCAGCACGGAACATGGTTTAACATAGGACCCTATGGGAAAATCACATTTTCATCTACTCTGAAACCACTGAAGCAAATTCAATCAAAATTTACGGGAATGATTTATGGAAGGTCCTTTACAAAGATTACTTATTTTGTTCCGATCCGATAAAAAACATGGCCGCCAGCGCAGAACTTAGGTTTAACATTGGACCCTATTGGAAAAATCACATTTTCATCTTCTGCTCTGAAAAGGCTGAAGCAAATTGAACCAAACTTTACAGGAATCATGTACTAAAGGTCCTGAACAAAGATTACTCATTTCGTTCTTATCTGATGAAAGACATGGCGGCCAGCACGGAACATGGTTTAACATAGGACCCTATGGGAAAATCACATTTTCATCTACTCCTCTGATATATTTGTCGAATTTGGAGGCCGTGTTTTGTCGAATTTTTGTCGAATTTGGAGGCCGTGTTTTTCAACAGACAATCGGGATTCCCATGGGAACTAACTGCGCGCCACTTTTAGCTGATCTCTGCCTTTTTTCATATGAGGCGAAGTTTTTACAAGGGCTTACACAGAAAAAACAAAAACATTTAGCCCAGTCCTTCAATTTCAGCTTCCGCTACATAGACGATGTACTTTCTCTTAATAATCCAAAATTCAAGGAATATTTACACCAGATCTATCCCAATGAGCTTGAAATTAAAGAGACTACCGATACACCTACTTCAGCTTCGTATTTAGATCTTTGAATTTACATTGACGAAAAGGGACGTTTGAAATCTAAGCTGTATGACAAACGTGATGATTTTAACTTCCCAATTGTGAACTTTCCCTTTCTGAGCAGCAATATACCTGCCTCTCCAGCCTATGGAGTGTACATTTCACAGTTGATTCGTTACTGTCGGGCATGCAGTTTATACAGTGACTTTTTAGTTAGAGCAAAAACACTGTCCCAATAGCTGCTTAGTCAGGGATTTGTTCAGCCTTTGTTACTTTCATCCCTTCAGAAATTCTATGGCCGTCACCATGACATCATTGACAGATATGACGTGTCTGTGTCCCAAATGAAAACGGACATTTTCAGCTAAATTTCACGTCTTCACGGATTTGACATAACCGGATTTCACTCAACCCCGGATTGACTCGCTGATAGTGTGACGGGTGCCGCTAGCGGAGCAGGACATGCTTACCCTTCCGGAGCACCTGATGTCACTCCCGGTTTTCATGGGAGTTCACACTATGAGTGCCTTAGTTCTTAATGTTATCTTTTTATTTCCGTGCATTGTAGCTGTCTCACGTCCTTGTTTTGTCTTTGTTTTTATCTGTTACCGTTTCTGCCATGTCTTTGGACTTCGATTTTTGTAGTCATCGCTTCCCTTGTTCCTTCGGTATTCTACTGCCGTTGTCTGATATAACAGAAGCAAATTCAATCAAACTTTACAGGAATGATGTATGGAAGGGCCTTTACAAAGATTGCTCATTTCCTTCTAATCCGATAAAAAAAATGGCCGCCAGCTCCGAACTTAAGTTTAACATTGGACACTATGGGAAAAATCATATTTTCATCTTCTGCTCTGAAAAGGCTGAAGCCAATTGAACCAAACTTTACAGGAATGGTGTAATAAAGGTCTTTAACAAAGATTGCTCATTTCGTTCCGATCCGATGAAAAACATGGCGGCCAGCATGGAACATGGTTTAACATAGGACCCTAAGGTAAAATCACATTTTCATCTGCTCCTCTGAAATAACAGAAGCAAATTCAATCAAACTTTATAGGAATGATATATGGAAGGTCCTTTACAAAGATTGCTCATTTCCTACCAATCCGATATAACATGGCCGCCAGCGCGGAACTCAAGTTTAACATTGGACCCTATGGGAAAAATCATATTTTAATCTGCTGCTCTGAAATGGCTGAAGCCAATTGAACCAAACTTTACAGGTGTGATGTACTTAAAGTCCTGAACAAAGATGGCTCATTTCGTTCCGATCCAATGAAAACATGGCGGCCAGCACGGAACATGGTTTTAACATAGGATGATATGGGAAAATCACATTTTCATCTATTCTCTACTGAAGCAAAATCAACCAAATTTACAGGAATGATGTATTTAAGGTCCTTTTCAAAGGTTACTCATTTTGTTTTGATCTGATCAAAAACATGGCCGACAGCGCGGAACTTAGGTTTAACATTGGACCCTATGAGAAAAATCATATTTTCATCTTCTGCTCTGAAACGGCTGAAGTGAATTGAACCAAACTTTACAGGAATGATGTATGTAAGGTCCTTTACAACGATTGCTCATTTCGTTCTGATCCAATAAAAAATATGGCCGCCAGTGTGGAACTTAGATGTAACTTTGGACCCTATGGGAAAAATCACATTTTCATCATTTCCTTTGAAACTGCAGAAGCAAATTCAACCAAACTTGACAGGAAGGATGAATAGAAGGTCCTTAACAAAGATTGCTCATTTCGTTACAATCTGTTAGAAAACATGGCTGCCAGCACGGAACATAGTATATAAGCGGACCCTATGGGAAAATCACATTTTCATCTACTCTTCTGAAACCACTGAAGCAAATTCAACCTACCGGGTAATTTTACAGGAATGATGACTGAAGGTGCTTTACAAAAATTGCACATTTCATTTCAATCAGACAAAAAAAAACCAAACAATGCCTCAAGTGCAGAACATAGTTTAACATTGGAGCCCAGTATGAGACAAAACAATTAAAGCAAATTATACCAAATGTATAGAAGGTCCTTTGCAAAAATTACTCATTTCAATAGGATCAGACAAAACACACGGGTGCTAATTGAGAACATACCTAAACACCCTACCCCATTGGTAAAAAAACATGATCATTTTTGGTCATGCATGGCATAGAGGCATTTTCTCAGGTGAGCGGTACAGGCTCAGTCTCTGAGCCTCTAGTTTAAATCTATAATCGTTTTGGAGCATTTTGTGCAAGCAAAGTTTGACTATTGACTAAGAATAATGCGATATAAATAGAATATATTATGTTACAGTCATCTTAAAGCAATCGGTACCAATAAGAAGCGTAATCCGATGATTTACGAACCTGTTGTTGTGATACGTTTTGACTCTTTTGTATAGGAATTCTGTCTCTGTAGTGATTTTCGTGGATGAGGTTTTGAAAAAGGTTTGATAACATCATTCCTGGTGCTCAGGTGGAGATTTGACACTTCCGTAGGCAAAATGTTTACTTCTTCCGAACCTGCTATAATAAATAACAAAACAAAGTAAGTTTGCGAAAAAAATACATGAAGATCTAAACAAGTGAATTGATACAAAATCCAATTCGCAGAGTGTTAAACAATTTGATAGCACAATAAATCTAATGTATTTCATTAGAAGTTCAACAACTTACAAAATTAATAAACCGAGAGGTTTTTAGGTTGCCCAGTCAACCAATTTCTGAAAAGAAATCATAATTTTTGACAGATCTACTCATCTGAGATCATGGTTTATGCATATCAAGCATATTTCTTTATTTTGTGAAAAATATGTTTGAACTAAGCATAAGCTTGTTCCCTTGTTACTAGATTAATTACTTATGTGGTTAGCAATTTTTTGTGTAAGACGGATAGACTATATAGTAATTCTGTTTGTTAGATTTAAGAGTAAACTATTTAAAGATCAACTTCTGTAATTACGGGGCCTAAATCTACCCGTAAAATGTGGGTGAATACGCGAATGTGTAAAAAATGTTTGGTAAAAAGGTATGTTTCATATTAAAGCCATTTTTATGTTCCAAATCGATATAACCTCAGAATATAACTATGGGCATTCTACCGACAATTAGATTTTTAAACGAACTGACCATACCAGGGTTTTCACGTTCCAATTACTGAAGCTAGAAACCTACACAAAAGTGAGATTGGACCATTTAAAAGCTGAAGACGACTACATATGAAAAAGAAAGGAAATGGGGTAAATATCAAGGAGACAATAATTCTCTTTTGTAGAAAGCTACAGCTAATGGAGGAAATACGAAAACATGTAATGCTCTTTTTTTAACCAACCATATGAATTTGAATAGTTTAAAGGATTTATCATTTATTACCGGCGGGGGCTCCCCATCTCTTGGGGGATCATTTTCTTTTTTTTTTGCAATAAAAGCACCAAATCCCATCTCTGTACTGATTAATTCGGGCCTCAAACCCTATTTCTCTGTAATTTATGTTTACACACAAATATGCAGTGTTTTCGTAGTTTTTTTACTTCCACATAGTCGTCATGACATTATGATTCGCTGAGTATTGTCAGCATATAGTCTGATTACATGTATAAACGGGTGTTTCGACTCTTATTTTTAATGAGCGGCGAGTCTCTTCAGTGGCCTCCGCTTTTGTTTGCAGATTAGTTTATTTATAATTGTATTTTACACACAATATATGTTGGACCATACACCAGTTTTTATTGCACCAATCTTTTGTTTATTTAATACTGTTTTCTATACAGTTCATGTAATTTTAATAATTACAATGCATTTGGTTTTCGAAGGTTTATCCTTCAGTTATAAACGATTTATTCGTCCACTAATTCTCTGAGGTTTTCCTTCCTATATCAGTGAATCATTTCTTTAGTAATTCTTGAAGGTTTTTCCCTCTGCTATAAGCGATTGTTGGAAAGGTATTAAAGATAGTTTTGCACCTTTCATTTTGTTTCAATAATCGCCAATGTTTTATTAACACCCGCTTTAGTTGCTTAATAGCGGGATTGTATTTTGTAACGAACACCAAGCTTTTAGCTTTTGATCTTTTATTATCTTGTAAAAGATTTTTTCTTCTTAATGTTGTTGTTTCATTGATAATATTTTGAATTTCTGATGAGCTATAACCTCTTTTGGTTAGCCTTTGTTTGAATGCTTCGATTAGTTCGCATATTTCATATTCATTGTTAGTATTTCGTATGTGACGAATAATTTCGCCTTTTATAAAGCCTTTAAACACCCCTTTTGGGTGTGAGCTCGTCCTTTCGAGATATTGAAAGGTCTTAGTTTTTTTAGTGTATGTTTTCATGTCAAGAGTTCCATTCAGATCGAATCTATCGCCTTTATATATTAATGTATCTAGAAACACCATCTCAAATTTTGAGATTTCATATGTGAATTTAAGGTGTTTGTGGCTATTATTAGCTCTAGAAACACCATCTCAAATTTTGAGATTTCATATGTGAATTTAAGGTGTTTGTGGCTATTATTAGCCACATAGTATCTCGAACTGTACACAACTTGAAATAGTTGCTATATTATACACATAATGGCTAGACGATTCAGTAAAGTACCGAAAAAGTCAAAAGCTCGTCACAAACTGACAAGAGCAATTAAAAAGTCGAATAATAACAAATCGACAAAATTAGCCAAAAAAATAAGAGATGCAAAACAATATGTTAAAAACATATCATCTCATAAACTGACGGATAATGAGATCCTATTATTATCTAAAGGAGTGAAATTTATACCAACTCCTAACACACACAGATCTGTAAATATTCTAATGAAAGATTACGCAGAATATGAACGTAGAATGCGTTGCAAATTTCTGTTTGATAATGGCAAGGACGATAAAATCCACCCATTTTATCAAAATACAGGCTATAGGCCAACATATTCATGCACAGCTCTAGAAAACTATCTTTTTGCTACTAAATATGAAATAAGCAAAATTAAAAAACAGGCACTAAAGCCAAACATGAGCAAATATGATTGGAAATCACTGAAGGATCTAAAATCCAACAAAAATATAATAATACGAAAAGCAGATAAATGCTCTACCCTTTGCATTTTAGACATAAATAATTACAATGCAGAAGGTTTTAGACAATTACAAAATGAAACGTAATATGAACAGATAAATGTTTCCCAAATAAATGAATACACTGAAAATATAATCGCACTGGTAGAAAATGCATACGAAGGGAAACAACTAGATTAAGTTACATATGATTTTCTACTTCAGAACATGAAAAGTAATAAACTTGGAAAGTTCTTCATGCTCCCGAACTAAAAGCTTGGTGTTCGTTACAAAATACAATCCCGCTATTAAGCAACTAAAGCGGATGTTAATAAAACATTGGCGATTATTGAAACAAAATGAAAGGTGCAAAACTATCTTTAATACCTTTCCAACAATCGCTTATAGCAGAGGGAAAACCCTTCAAGAATTACTAAAGAAATGATTCACTGATATAGGAAGGAAAACCTCAGAGAATTAGTGGACGAATAAATCGTTTATAACTGAAGGATAAACCTTCGAAAACCAAATGCATTGTAATTATTAAAATTACATGAATTGTATAGAAAACAGTATTAAATAAACAAAAGATTGGTGCAATAAAAACTGGTGTATGGTCCAACATATATTGTGTGTAAAATACAATTATGAATAAACTAATCTGCAAACAAAAGCGGAGGCCACTGAAGAGACTCGCCGCTTATTAAAAATAAGAGTCGAAACACCCGTTTACATACAATCAGACTATAGGCTGAGAATACTCAGCGAATCATAAAGTCATGACGACTATGTGGAAGTAAAAAAATTACGAAAACACTGCATATTTGAAATAGGGTTTGAGGCCCGAATTAATCAGTACAGAGATGGGATTTTGTGCTTTTATTGCAAAAAATTGGTCCAACATATATTGTGTGTAAAATAAATAAACTAATCTGCAAACAAAGGCGGAGGCCACTGAAGAGACTCGCCGCTTATCAAAAATAAGAGTCGAAACACCCGTTTTCATGTAATCAGACTATAAGCTGACAATACTCAGCGAATCATAATGTCATGACGACTATGTGGAAGTAAGGGAAGTAAAAAAAAATACGAAAACACTGCATATTTGTGTGTAAACATAAATTACAGAGAAATAGGGTTTGAGGCCCGAATTAATCAGTGCAGAGATGGGATTTGGTGCTTTTATTGCAAAAAATTTTTTATGGATAAGAGCTGAAGGGGATCATATATTTTTGCGAGTAGTAGATGAAAAGGAGGGGGGTCATATTTATATATGTAACAATGTTTCAAAATTTTTGAATTAAGAAAAACAAACGCAGAAAATATTTTCTCGCTCCTTTTGGTTTATTGATACTAGTACCCTGTTTTGCCACGCACTTCATCTCACTACTCATGGATACATGTTTTCTGACGACACAAAACTTGATAGTAATCAGATATTTTTTCTATTGAATACATTCTGATAAGTCTAAAACATCTTTATTTGTTGAACAGTTTAAAACAATTGAATTAAATCATTAAGAAACATTTAGAAACTGATAGTAATGGGAATTGCCCACACTCCTCTACTTTGTAAAACTTGTCTGTATCTTTTATTTTGGTTTTTAATTAACATTTCTCCATCCTTGAAGACACCAACTTTGCACAGTTCCTTTAAATACTTTAAGTCCTGTATAATGGTCTGAATACATCAAACCCCTCCTGTTTGAAGTCTTCCATCTTTACAGTGTAATTTGTTGTAGACATACTCTTTTTATCGTCAAAACACCTATCTAAAATGTTCTTTGATGTGAGTGATTCTAATAGTCAATAGAATCTATTCATTAAGCGTTTCTTTGCAATTTCTTTTTATTTCCTTTCTTCTTTCTACTTAGGTTGTTTTTTGTTTTTGTCTTAATGGACGTTTTAAATAGGTTGGACAGTGTGTTATAAGAATGATGCTGATGATGATGAGATGTGCATTACAACTAGATCAGGGAGGAGTGCAGGGACATGGAAAAAACTATTGATATGAATATGAATAAAATAAAGTATTATGCCAAGAAAATAAATATTTTTTTATGAAATAAAGGGGGGGGGTCATTTTTTATTTTGGATACATAAGAAGGGGTCATTTTTTCTTATCCAACTTGCAGGGGGATACAAAGTTTTTGAATAGTCACGGATCAGAGATGAGGAGCCCTCCCCCTGCCGGTAATAAATGATAAGTCCCTAAATAGAGTTAAAATCGTTATTAAACAGTAAACAAATAGAATAAGCACATAAATTTGGGTGATTTCAAGAGTACGACATTTTCACCATGGCACTGTTTGAGGGTAAGAGAAGTAACATGTACCATGGATTTCATTGGTTTTTCGTCTAAGGGTTAGAAAATGACCCAAACCAATCCGCTACCAAACAGACCTTTCAGAACGCAATATTCTTCACTGATAGTGTGACGGGTGTCGCTAGCGGGGCAAGACATGCTTACCCTTCCGGAGCACCTGATGTCACTCCCGGTTTTCATGGGAGTTCACACTATGAGTGCCTTAGTGCTTAATGTTATCGTTTTATTTCCGTGCATTGTAGCTGTCTAACGTCCTTGTTTTGTCTTTGTTTTTATCTGTTACCGTTTTTGCCATGTCTTTGGACTTCGATTTTTGTAGTCATCGCTTCCCTTGTTCCTTCGGTATTCTACTGCCGTTGTTTTAAGAGGTGATTTCCATTTATATATTTAATCATAAATTCTAGTTAACTACAAGTAGATTCTCTTTCGAATAGGAGTGGTAAAGCTTTACTACAGATAGTGAAATTTAGATTATTAAAATGCGAGCTATAACCGGCATGTTTAAATCAAAATTTTCCATTGACAGTAAAGCACGACCTATCAAATACAAAATGGCGGTAAATGTCGCGAAAGTTAATCAATGCCCGTTGGTTAAATAGTCGCGTGCACATTCGGCTGAGAATGGATGAACATATTATCCACGATGGATACTTAAGTCTAAGGCCATGTCTATTCTATTGGCTAGCCGGGAAATAGGATAAATGTCTATAATAAAAAAAAATCCTCATTTCAAGAAATTTATAACTGAAATTCTTCTGGATATTATAATGTTTGAAGTTATTTCAATGTAATATTTTCATTTTTTTTCGGTCCGCTGCAACTTCTATGAAAACCTCAGGACATATCATTTCAATACATTGTGTGATATATAGATTCCACAAAGCACCGAGAGAGATACGACTTTTTAGCTTGAGATAGATAAATTTTCTAAATTTAATATTAAAAATTATACTATTCAACGTTGAGATATATAGTATCTCACTAAATGAAGTTGTTGAATTTGATTCGCAAATGATCTGAAGGCAATACTTGACTGCAATATCAGAAACAGAGGTGCATAGCTCCTCCTCCGTCAGATTATCATCCCTGCCGCACCGTTTCCTCCATATCAGATTTACGCATGAATAAACGCGCAAGATCGCGTCATTCTTTTAACACCACAGTGTGGTGATACATTTTTTTTTAATAATTTTTGTCCTAAATAAATACTTCCCAAATGATGTTAGATGAAATTAATAAACAACATGTTTGGAAATTGATCTCACTTGCTGATTGGTCAATGATGTAAATGTCTCGTGTCAGTTTCTAGAAATATTGCAACCAGATGTTGATGAAATTAACACCTGCATTATTGTCTAATGAAATGGATTTTGCAATTGTATGACTAAGATAACTCAATTTATTGATAATATGACATTTTTATAAAATTATATTCAACACTCCTTTCAATGAATGGCGCAATGATACACATAGCAACAATGATAGCAACAAAATGGCGGAAAACCTGAGACTGGAGACCAAGGAGATCGCTCTACTTCAAATAACTTGAGTAGAAATTAGAGAAAAAATCTCTAACACTGTTTTGCGGTTTATTACGATAATTTATCAAATCTCGATAGTAACATTTTCACATTTTATAGTTCTCGGGTAAACCTCAAAATGTGAGAAATATACGTAATAAACTGGAAACAATGTTAGAGACTATATGTTTATCATACATCTTGTACTAGGTAGTATTTCATATACAAACACTTGCAATGTAAATGAAGTAAAAACCGAACCATCAGTCAAAAATGAACAATCCAGGGACAACGGCAACATCGGAAACACCAGGAAACAAGGACAAAACATGTAAAAAAGAAAAATGAAGACACACACATACAGATGAACAACACGGACCCAATAAAAACCATCGGTGAGATAAGGTGCACCGTTAGAGTAAGCATCTCCTGTTTTTTATAAGACACATGTAAACTCTAGTAGTAAAGTCAAATCCGGTAGAGGAAAAACAAATAAAGGCTGTAAAGGGAAAGAACTCTTGCCATCTGGGAAACATGTATCCCATAGCTGTCCACAAGATCGTGATGTTGAAAGGAAAAAATATCTAGTGATGACCTCAAGGTATTGGTAACATACCCTTGCTTACAATGTAAGTAGAAAAAAGGAGGGAAACGGGGAATGTGTCAAAGAGACAACGACCAAAAGGGGAGTAATAACAACTTAAAGCCACCATAAGATCTTCAATGAACGGTGAGGAAACCCCACACCCAACGGCAGGTCAGAGTCGGCCCCCTAAATAAAGAGTAATCAAGTTCAACGAAATAAACACCATCCTAGACTCCTATAGACATAAAGTAAACTAAGTGGAAAACTGACAAGACACACAAAGGCTTAAATTTCCTGTCTGTATATATTTGATTGACGTTTAATGTCCAGTGAGTAATATTTCAGCTGTACCAGGACGGGAACAAATTAATCAATTCAAGAAATTTGTAATTAAAGAAAAAAGAAATAAAGGTGGAAGGGACAATCAGGGCAAAGAGGAAGAGAAATGGGTACGGGCAGGAAATTTAGCCTTCTATACGACACCCAGTGCGTCTGCTCTCCTTAGAGAACTATAGAAAGGGTCTTTTTTTACTGCATGGTGCGTGGCGTTTCTCTACACATTTTAACTACACTGGTTAGCCGTCAGGCTTTCCGCATTATGACCTGACTACCCCGCATAGACAGGGCATTCCCCTATCCACCAACTCGGGACGAAGTTGAAGCTTTGAAGCCGGACCCCCTGAAAACCGATTCAGATGTCTTTTTGTCTCATGGACTTCGGCTCTTGAATACTCTGTTCGGTTATAATTTTGTTTTTACCCCCATTTACGTCATTTCTAGCGGAAATATTCAAATATATTAATTAATCTAAAATACTTCCTCAAATTTTTCATTTGATATAAAGACAATAATTATATTAAATGTATTTACCTTTATTATGCAGAGGATATTGTGCTACAATTGAAATAAACACAGCAACATAATTAATACAAAAAGCCATGATCTATTGCTGTTGTTAGGGATAAATAATAATTAAGCGGAAATACTCGGTCAATAAATAAGTGCAATATCCGATACTTTACCATTTTCGAATGGAAAAGTGTACAGTTCAAACAGGAAATTTTATTTCTTACCAGGAAAAAGTTGTTATATGATCCAGAAATAAATATTAAAACAAGAGTTGTCAGAAGAAAACATGGATCACAGGAGATTATAGTTACCTCAATGCACAAAACATTCGACAGTTTAGCATGTTCGTAATTGTAATGTTATTTAAAAACAATCAAATGTGATATAAAGAAATCACATGCCCTATAGGAACGCCCTAAAATAAAAAAAAAATCTCTGGAAGCAGGTATCAAATGTCCTCAGGGCAATGGCAAGGTCAAAATGTATACAACTACATTTGTATGGTACTGTCAGAGAGTTCTCATCATAGAAAAATTACAGAAAATACCGAAGTTACATAAAAACAGTAAATTCACATACCGTATATAAACCCACTATGAATAAAGAACAAATTTTTAGAACCTAAGTTAAAGTTTAAAAAAAATGCGCTCAGGGAAATGTAAAAAGCTCTGATCAAGACAAGTAATCAATGAAGGTATATGGAGTAAATGCACTTGAGATAAAGTCTCTAAATAAAGATGGTAAAACAAGCAATGAAACAACGCATTTTTGTTGTTCCTCAACAATGAGCTCTGCTCATACCTCACAGCAAGGTCATGACAGCCTCAAGCACCGGTTGAGCGGAATTCATTCTAGATGTCGAGTAACATACCAAATATGGACATCCTACCACTAAATAACTACATTCTTATTTTTTTTTAAAATGCCCTCCGGGCAAGGTCAATGTGATAATGTCTACAAATATGGTACCAACAGAAAACTCTCAGTATAAGGGAGACAAATACTAAATATTAACATCTTACCATTGAAAGACAAACTAGTGGAAGCTAAATTGAAGCCTTTGAAAAATTGCTCTCAGGGCAGTGTCAAAGTAAAAATGTGTACAAATATGGTACATCAGAAAGCTCACGATGGCTCACATAACAAGAAAGTTGCAAACAAAATATGAACACCCTACCAGTACACAACATAACCTATCACTACAAACAACTTAATTCTAGAAGCAAGATGAATGTTTAAAAATGTCCTCAAGGAAAGGTCAAGGTCAAATGTCTAAAAATATGGTACTTCTAGAAAGCTCTCATCACAAGAAAGATTCATACCAAATATGAACACCTTACAACGAAAAGCCTGTGTTCTAGAGGAAAGGTTTGAATATTTTTTAATTGCATGAATGCAAATACAAAATTTAAAATGCTCCATCCACAAGTTAGTTTTTGCTAACGCTGACGACATTGACGCCTGGGGTATAATAATAGCTTGCCGGACATTTGTCCTGGGGATCTAAAATAGACCATGCACATTCATGACAATGATTTCGCAATTGATTATTGCGGTGGTATTTACAATTTTCTTAACAATTTATTGTCTGGTTTAAATAACATAACCGAAGTGATGGTAAATTTAGTTCCTGCATATGGTTAGCGGAATACCAGTTACAAAACTCGTAGACACTTGAGTTAGTTCCACTACTTCGTTGCTTACCAAAGACTGATACAGAACAGATGGAAATAATTACGTCCTGTCTTCATCTGGATATAAGATCCCATTCTAGGGAAAGTGTCTTGTCAACTTTGATATTGAAAATAGACAAATTAAACATGAAGTTTGGTTTGCAGATATTCAAAACGAGAGAATTATTGGTTTTGACTTCATGACGTAACATATATATGCAATATTTCTTTAAATGCGTTTGAATTCATGATAAGTGAAATGTTACCATACCTCTAAAACATCGGTAACTGGTTCTAATTGTTGTCGTGTTTTGGTTCACGAGAGCACAGCCATTCCCAAATTCCGAGGTTATTCCGAGATATTTTTGGTAATGAGTACTTCTTTTTTAGTATTTTTGGATTGTGGCTTTCCATATTATTTGATTTTAATGCTGCTGATGAGAGGTTACTCCTTGAAACACGTGTACAGCATAACTAAATTTACTGTTTTTTTATGCAACAATGGTATTTTTGTATTTTGAATCCAGATGCCACTACTGGTGGACCAGAGAGCCCTGAAGGTATTCACCAGTCCAATAGTCAGACTTGTCTGACATGAAAATTTACCTAGCGATTTATAGAAATAAGGATTATGTTCCTATTACCGTAGGTACATTCAATTTTTTTTTACATACAGCCAGACCATTAAATGACCTTTTCGAGAAAGACACTCGATTTGAATGGTCAGATAAAAGAAACCAGGCACTTGATACTTTAAAACAAAAAACTAACAGAAGCACCTATTTTAGCCTTCCCCCAGGAAGGTGGTCAGATCATTCTTGATACAGATTACGTCTGTCTTTTGTTTTGTTTGTGTTTTTCCTGTTTAGTTCCCAGGCAGATTGTGGCATGTAACTGTAATTTTCAGCAATTGTAGATGTGTCCTGTTATCCCATCTTTTACAAGTAACTTTGGTTTTGGTGGTTGTTTCCCAGATTCAGAATGGGCAAGAACGGGTAGGTTATTACAGTAAGTGCCTGAATAAGGCAGAGAGATCTTACTGTGTAACCAGAACAGATATACCTGCTCCAGTCAAACGTTTAAACCACTTCAAGAGCTATAATATGGTAGACCTTTCAAACTCAAAACTTATCACGGATCTTTGAGGTGGTCAATAAACTTCAAAATGCCGAAGGACAACTTGCCAGATGGCTTGAAGCTCTAGCTGAATACGCCTTCAT